>RJWT010022291.1:0-17230 GCA_004365215.1 Cuniculus paca
GTATCAAGAGACTCTGTATACACAAAACAAGTACATCCGTCTGGACTTTTTCTTGTCCTGGTTACTGAAGTCCATGCGCATGGCTGTGATCATTATTTTCCTATTTATAGTACAGTCTTCAAGTCTCCTGAGTTTTCCAGTACTTTTCACTACAGTCATATGTTTTATGGATTCCTAACATTTAATTTAGATGCCATATATTCCATGTATTATTCTGAATAACTACTCAATATTTTCTTGGCATGTGTAATTTTCTTTGTTTAAATATAATTATCTTAGAATATAAACAGCAAAAGCCTGTATTTATTTTAGCATTCCCTTTAATGATACTTACAAAAGAGCTGAATACATCAATCAATTTTTGTCTTTGGTGATACTACTGACTGGATACCACTGAGACACTTTAGTCTAAAGTTAGAAAATAAAAAGTTAATCAAGTAAGCCTCTTTTATTGAGTGGTTGATAGTCTTGAGAAAAATTTCAGGGGCCTCATGTGCTTCTCAGAGGCTAGAAAACTCAATAACTTGTTGTAGCTTGTCACTTTCTTTTCTAGCCTGAGGCATTTCTTTTCTCTATTGCCTCACAGAGTTTACTTTCCCCACCATCTGATTTTATCTGAAGTTTCTTGTCTTATCCTTAATGTGTCCATCACATTATCCCCTTCAATAACTGTATCTCTTTCATATTTCCAAATGTCATTATTTTGTCTTGATAAATGAACTGATTCTCTGTGTGTCTATATATCAACACAAACACATATACAGACAAGCATACACATACAGATATATTCAAGTATATATGTAAAAATACTTCATTGTGCATTTCTGTGCTTATCACATGCACAATGACATAAATATAGTATACTGTGTATCATATAGAATGTATTTCAAATGGTCCTTATATCATATATAAAAAAGAATAAATAATATTTACTATAATATAGAATGTGCATATTTCAGAAACAAACATGGTTTGCAATCATATATTAGTTGTGTGTTACAAAAACTGCATTGATCTAATTCTTTATGCCTCAATTTCCTTATTTGTGAAACAAGAAACATTATATTGTTGTCATAGGATTAGTGAGAATTCATACTTTTAAAGTGCTGAAATAAAGCTCTCTATCACTAATAGGTCTCAAAAAGATTGAATTTGCTTATTAAATAAATCTTGACTAATTTCAAGTAATTGAAACGCTTGATAGATTCTTGGTTTTTAAATACATTTTATGAAGATCTAAAATATTTATTTTATGGAAAACAAACTATATCTAAAATTATATTATTTGAACACAGAATTTTCCAGTATCTCTGTCTTCACATCAATAGAGGTAATGCCAAATTGGTCTAAATGATCTCACTGCTAGGTAATTCAACTTCCGTAGGCATAAGCCTATCTGCATTGTTCACGGGTCTCATTCTGAAGCTGAGTGATGATAATTCTATTTCTCAGTAAGTGCAGGATGAGTCAAAATACAGGTCTCTTTAAAAATGTGCCTTCAAACTCTATACAATTGCACCTAATAAAGCCACTGACACATTATAACAATTCCCCATCATACTGTGTAAAGAGCCATACACAGCTCACTCATTACGTGCCTGATGTGGCTGCCGGTTGTAACTTTTGCTCTCTCACCTTGTAGTTCAAACTGGCATAAAGCTCCATGGGTCTCCTGGGCGAATGGCATTGTTGAACTCATTAATCTCCCTCCTCAAAAACCCTTGTTCATCCTCTAACTGAACTGTGAGCAAATAACTTGGGACTGAAAAACCTTCCACAGAGCTTCTCTGCTCTTTTTCAGTAAGGCAATATAACAAAGGTTTATGGTACTCATATGAGACTGTTTATTGAGTGTTATACAGAGAACGTTTTCAGTGTAACCTGATAAGGAGCCTAATATGGTAATACATTTTGGCTTGACATAGTTAACAAGTCATGTGTGCTATCAAGAAGAAAATTCTGTGACTTGCTTGTAAAGAATGAAAAGATGTATGTATTCTTTAGTTCTCTTTAGTTAGTTTGTAAATTAGTATGTGAAAATCCACATAAATAGTCAGCATGGAGGTTAACATAACTCAGGAACTGGGCTATGATACACGCTGGGCTATTTAAATCATTTAAAGCATTGTTTGGCAAACGGTTCCACTGACTTGACAAATTGAGATTCCTTATTAGTTTCGGTGTTGTTTTTGGCTTTAGTTTTTCTGCCCACCCTTTCTACTTCTAATTTCCAGCTGAATTTTAGCAGTCTTGACTATATTGAAAGAGCTGTGTGTGGCAGAATTAGGGGGTGGTTGGGAAAAGCTAAGAAAATTTTCATGTATTAAAAGTTTTATATGTATTAAATACACTGTCTTTGAAAAGTACAGAATATGTCAGATCTGAGCTATTTTCAATTTTCCAGAAATTTTGAACCATGGAATACCAGCTTATCTATCCAGCAAAGAAAGAGTTCCTTACTTTCAAAGTCTTAAGTGAGACCCTGCTTGCTATAAGGTAGGAGATGACCACTTAACAAGCTATAATGAAAATCTCTGAATACAGCCTGTTCCTGAAGGTACTTACAGCAATGGAACTTGGTGATGACAGCTATCCCACTGTCAATCAAACCAGATTCTGACATCCACAAGTCAATTATGGTCAACCATAGTTGGCAACTTTCTAGAGCACAAAAAGGCACAATTTTAGTACAGAGGGGTCCTTTAGAAACATTATATATAATATTTTTCATAACTATATGGTAATAAGCCAAAGACAGTAAGCAACTTTCTCAAAGTAAAACTAGTAGATACAAGTATAGGTACAAGTCATCCATATATCCTTGTTAATTTGAGTTTGAAGTGAGTTTTTCTGAGTTCTGCTGGAGTTTACAAACAGTATACCACTTTTCCCTTATTTAATGGATATTTCTAAAGATTACAAGCAAAACCACTTCTGAGAAATGCACATCACAATTTTCTATACTTTCTTCCAATGTATTCTATCTAGAGATTCTAATAATACTAAAGAATCATCTTCATGTATGTCCTGTTAACTTTGAAATAGACATAAGTAATCCATAAATACAATTATATTTTCGGTGTGTTAAAGTCTGAAGGAAAGAAATAAATACTTAAATAGTTTCTTTATATCACAGTACAAAATTAAAGATAGCAAATATAATAAATATTTTCAACTGTTAAAAGAGATAGGAAAACACATTGAAGAGGTTGCTGAAATGAGTAGAGGCAAATAGAGATGTACCTGGGAAGACTCATGGGGAGATTGAGTACATAATGATATTCTGAAGAAAGAAAAACATGCCGTTAGCCTTCTAAATAGCTGACAGTTAGAAGAAAGGAAAATATGTGAAAGGTTTATTTTTAGTGAGAAATTCAAAGTACAGTGGCAGCTTACGCTTGGTAGGGAAGCCAGTGGATAGCAGAACTTGAAGTCAATAGTGCAGCTTATTTTCTAGGTTAGATCATTTGGAAAAATAGCAGAATTGTAAGAATAGCTTCCACCGCTGAAATACGTAATGTACTGGTTTTGATGGTTATTCTTGAAGCAAAGGATAAACATGAAAATGGTGGGAACTCTACAGTCCACCTAGTGATGGTTGGATTGGTTGAGACAGTTAAACCCAGAAGAAGGAGTTACTGATCTGCATCATAAGTGATGAACTCAGGCAGCAGGAAAAGTTGTGTGTATGGTAAACATCTAGCTTTCAAAGGTAGGCTCTGGGGAGAGCGTGGATGGCCAACTGCAGTGAGATGGTAGGCTGGTGTGTGTGAGGGTGTATATTAAAGACAGGAAAGGAGACACTGAAATGACCACCATAAGCCTATTCATCAACATGGTTGCTTTTCATTGTTATTTGTACATATTCACCAAACAAGACTTCTCAGGAAGAAGTGGAACAGATCGTAACACATAAAATGGAGAATATTGTTTAAAACCATTGTTTGAAGTTTGATTTGTTCAAATGGAGAGATGTTCATTCTACAAAACACACGAAATCATGGTAAAAGGTGAAACGACATGTGCTCTAATTTGTCTCCTCCTCAGGTCTGTGTTCAGAAGCTCCACTCGAGATGTGCACAGTCAAGAGAGTCACGTTGTCCTTTTTCTCCTAACTCCATCTCTGAGATTACAGTCTTAAACCAGGTGCTGCATAATGTTGCCCACTCCCATACATCCCCCAATGGAAATGCGGAAACTTTATTTTATGGGCAGTAGATCCATAATACTAAGTGTCTGATAACCCACACCCTGGCTAACATTTAGGGTTGAGGTTCCATTTGAAAGAGCCAAGCATCCTTCCCCCTAAGTGTTCTTCTCTGAACAAAGGGTTCCCTTAGTTCAAAGCAAAAGCGCAAGGATTTTACCAAAGGTGAAACTCATTTCTTAGCATTAAAGACCTTAATAATTCAGCTTGAGAGGACTGATTTTATCTAAATAAAGTATAGAAACCCATGTCTAAAGGCATTAGTAAAATAAATACGAAGATCTTGGCAAAGAATAAAGGAGACTAGTACCTCCATGACAGAAGCAAAATGAAAGGAAAAACACAAGTATCATGGTGTGAACCATGAAGGTAATGGGGATGATTGTGTACATGTCTAGGGTGCAGATACTTAGGAGAAATCCCCATAGGAGACAGGCCTCAGAAATAATAGTTTTAACCAACTGAACATAAAGCTGGCAACACTGGATGGAAGCTTCCACAACACTAAGGTTTAAAAGCAACTTCTGTCCAAAGACTGGATGAACAATGAGCTACTCTGAGTCAAAAACATGTCTTAGAAGACTAGGTTCAAAAGTAAAGTTACATGATTTCCTGGCATTCTATGAGCCCATGTGTATGTATGCCTTGGGCTGCCAACCCTCCGAAGGAATTGAAGAGGGAATGTCCAACATAAAATACTGAGGAATTGTGGGAAAAAGGAAACAGGTAAACACCCTGAAACATGAGAGCAGCTTACAAGCCACATATGTGTCCAACATTAATAGGTGAATATCTCACTGATCAAGCATGGCATTTGATTGCTATGTGACCTATCCCGAAAAGTCACTTGCTAACTAAGTTAAAGATAAAATGAAGGGTGGCCAATGTAAGCAAGGAAACTGTGTCAAATTACTAAATCAGAAATTAAAGAAAGATTACTACTGTTCTTATATAATTATTAGGCAATTCTTTAAGTATTACATATCGACAAATCAGATAATCTAAATGAAAGAGACAAACCCATAGAAAAAACAAATTCTGAAACTGACTCAAAAAGAGATACAAAAGGTGAATATTCCTGAACAGATCTGTTGAGAATTTAATCTCTACAAGAACTAATAGATTACATTAGTAAACAATAACAGTATTTTGCAAGGAAAAGCCCAAGACCAGATGACTTCATTGTGAGCTCTACCAAATATTTAAACAATTAGCACCACACTATTCTAAAATATAGAAGAAGACACAGTTTCCAGTACGTTCTAGGAGAAAAATATTACTACGACTTGAAAATCAGATAATGACATCAGAAGAAAGGAAAACTATAGACAAACACAAAAACCCTTAGGTAAATTCTAAGAAACAAGATCCACCAATGTATTGAAGGAATTATACATCATGTTCACATAATTTTTTCTAGGAACATGAGACATATAAAAGTAAATCAATATTAAAAAAATAAAGAGAAAACAACACACGCCAATACCTCAATAGATGCAGAAAAACATTTGATAAAACCTAATAGGCAAGATTTTAAAATATCAGGAAACCAGAAATAGAACTTCCTTAAGCCTTTAGGTAATATCTTTAGTTAATATCATACTTAATAATAAATACCTGAAAGCTTTCAAGATAAAATCAGTAGTTAAAAAAAGAGAAAAAAGAAAAAAGAATCACACCTGGTACTTCTAGTTAACATTTTACCACAATGTGTAGTGAGAGCATTTAGGCAAGACAATGAATTTAAAAATCCTAAACTGAGAAGGAAAAACTAAAATGATACCTATTTATAGATACCATGATCTTACTTATAGAAAAAAATCAAATATCTCCACACAAGTACAACTATTCAAAATATTTAAGAATTCAACAAGATTGTGAAATATAGACATTATGTAAAAAACACTGCATTTCTATAAACTAGCAATAGTCTGAAAATGAATTTCAACAAACAATTCCATTTAAAATTGTATAAAAACAATGCAATATATAGGAATAAATTTAACAATAGACTTTCACACAGAAAATGAAAAATGACAGTTGACAAATATTGAAGAACTTGTAAATAATTGGAACAATATCTCGTTTATGGATTAAGAAAGATAATATTGTTAAAATGGCATTGCTCTCAATTTCATGTTTTGACAGAAAGTAACTGCTACTTAATGTTACCTGTTTCTTGCATAATTTATTAAATTAAATTTAAGTTACATGGAAGTGCAAGAAAGAAAAGCCAGAGAGAAACAAATTTTTGAGAAATAAAATGATCCATACTTCTCTGTTTATTGACAAAAGCATAGGCATATAAATCAATGGAAAAAATAGAAAGAACAGAGACTGCACCTTATACTTTTGGCCAATTTAATTTCAACAAGTATTTCAGAAAAAAATACAAAAAATAGCGTTATGTGCTTCACAAAAGATGCTGGAAAAACCGAATGTCCACATTCGAAAGAATGAACATAGACCATTACCATATATCATGAAAAATTTACTCAAAATGGATCATAAACCCAAGAGTTAGAGCTAAATATACTTTATATGAAATATGTAAAATAGTTATTCACTCCATTAATTAAAAGCAATTCTTTTTTATTTTAAAGAGAAAAACAATAAAAACAATGATAGCAAATTTCAAAACAAAATAATCGATTTACAGTGAGTGGTTAATATATTACTTATTGTTATAAATAGTTGCTCAGAATACAAGATATAGGCATTGAAAAGCTATTCTATCTTGAAAATTAGCAGTAGTTTTTAAATAGACATCTATTAAAGGTGATACATTAATTGTGAATAGGTACATGAAAAGATGCTCAATATTATTTTCCTTTAGGAAAATGAATGAGACACTGTTTCGTGCTAACTCATTAATGAAAATGATAATCAAAGTAACAATGTTGATGAAGATTTGGAGAATTTGAAACACATAAAAAAGTATAAAATAATAAAATTATTTTGAAACATAGTTTAAGGTTTCTCAAAATTTTAAATATAGAGTTACTGTATGACCCTGTTACTCAATCCATGCTAAATAAATTTGAAACACTGTATGGAATGGCAAGGTTGCAGAAGAAAAAAAAAGAGTTATTTTCAGAAACAAAAAGAGAGCTCAAACCTACTTGTTTCAAGTGAAAACCTACATCCACACCATGATTTGTAGATTAAAAGTTTTAATAACTCAAAGTTGAAACAATTCAAATGATCATCAATTTATTAAATGAGTACATAAAATACAATGTGTCAACGCAATGTAATCATGTTTAATGAAATACTTTAATACACACTAAAATATGAAAGAACCTTAAAAATATTATAAAAGAAGACAACTAGAAACAAATGACAATATAGTATAATAATTTCATTTATTGGGATGTCAGAATCATAACTCAAGAAAGCTATTAAAGGAGAATAAGAAATAGATTGGAGGGAACTAAGAAGCAATTTTAGATAATTTCTATTTATGAAACAAAATTTCTATGGTTTGTATAAGTTACTCCATTTAAATGTCAAATATGATAAACAGAAATTAACTAATTAACTACTAGTTCTAGAGAATCAATGAAATTTCTTTCATCAGTCAGGACTTTAAAAATCAAACATATGTATTTTCATATTTTTTCTCCTCCCTATTCAGGGTTTCATCTATGTCTACACCAACCTGTTTTCTTCTAAAATTATTTGACTCAGAGCTTCTAATTTTTTTTCAATACTGAGATAGTGTAATGAAAATAAAAGATCTTCAGTCTGTTCTATAATGATGCGATATGCCCAATTCTTTGGGATTCATTTCATCTTCCACCTAAAATGTTGCCACTCCTGTTTTAAAATTATACAATATTTTAGGTGAACAGGGAAAAAAATAACTTTTTTGCCTGCTTTCTCTTTCTCAAAAAATATGAAAGGTTATTTTTCAAGGACACAATAAAATATCTTTTATTAAAATCATTTTGATTAATATCTGGAATCAAAATTTCATATGACATAAAAAGAATGAATGGGAGTATAGATCATACCAGAGTGACCATATACCAAATGTTGCTGGGACTGAGAGCGGGGTGTATAGGTGCTTACTTTATTATTCTCAGTAGTGTGTTTGTACATAAAAATACAAATAAAAAATAAAAGATATGACCAAAAAAGCAATGAAAACTTATTTTGATTAGAAATCACATATGAGATGAATTTTTTTGACATAAATAAAACTAAAATTTCAAAAAGAAAGAAAAACTTTTACTTTTATTAAGAATAGTAGTATGCATTTTAACATAAATTGGTATATGTCTTAGGTTAAATATAAAGTGATACAAATGTTTTATCTTCTTTCTGTCAAGTGATAATAGATGAGAAATTAATGAAAGTATGTAACAATAACATTAAAATATAAATAAATATGAAAAATATATAATTTTATCTTTGCACATGCATAGACAACATTTTATTCATGTGGCTAAACTTCTTTTTCCCTATATTCAGCTCTGCTTTCTGTTTGGTTACTGTGGTCCAGTTGAAATTAGTCTTTTTGTAGGAAGACCAATTTTCAATTCCACCTAGAAGATGGATAAATGGATAGATACATAAGATGAATTTATGTATGTGTATATATAATTGGAATAATTTATTTTACTACTCTTATTGTGTTTCGTTCACCAATTTAAATCTTTAGGATGGGTGGGCAAAATATGAGGAGTACTTGAAGGTGCTGGCAGCCTAGTGGGAAAGTGGATTACACGTCATAATTTGGGGCATAAGTTTATTTCCAAAGTGATAGGTTCTGATTCTTGATTGAATTTATTCATAAGCAAACAAACAATTATCACAAAGAATCCAAAGTCATGTGTCTTTTATTTTAGTACAAGAAGACTTCTTCAAATAACTTCTTTTAAATCATTAAATTACTTGGCAATAGCAAAGATATTTCCATCATGCCATATTTAAATAAGCACAAATGAAAGGTAGATAGGTCTTCTGCATCCACGATATGGCTTAGTAACCAACCCACTTAATGCTTAATGGTTTACAATGAGTACTCAACCTTGTGCTTCCTGGTTGGATAAGATGACCCTGTTTTATTCAGCCAGCAAATGGAATCAAAGGGGATTGCTCAATCAAGGCTGATTTTGATTGGGCTTAGCTACAGAAAGTGATTTCAGGTCTATTCTGTTCTTTAAATCTTTAATTTTCCTGAAAGCTATTTTCCCAGGTAATATTCTCATTTTGGTGACAATGGAAGCACAGGATATGGCTGTTATACGCATGATACTACATAAGCGTACGTTCAAATGTTACAGTTATAGGAAAAGTAAAAGTTGTGTGAACTGTAATTCAGTCTACTGCCTATGAAAATCATATAATATTTGCTTGACAGATATTATTTACCCAAGAATGTATAATCTGTTGTTTGCAATGTCTCATTATTTCTTCTGAAGATCATTTTCACTTAAAATACCTCTGTTGTATTTGTGCATTTGGATATTATAATATTCACGGCAGTATATCAAGTCATATTTTTTGTAAATTTATGAAGAGGAAAATGAATGATCCAATGGAAAACTCATATTCTAGCCTACGACCTTATTGGTCATAGACCTAACATAATTTTTGTTATGTGTATAATGGAATTAGGCTAAGTGAGTGTGTGTGTGTGTTTTTCCAGAAAGTATTCATCTTCCTTGGTTCAAATTTCACATCCTTGTCTCCTTCTTCTTGATCCTTTATGAGGCATATTATCAGAATTGTTTTCTGATAGTCAGTATGGATAGCTAATGAAGTGAAAAGCAAAAACAAAGAAGGAAGGCAAGGGATAAGAATGAAGGTAACATAAGGAGTAAAGGCAGAAATTCAGTTTAAAACTAAATTTATTTTAAGTCTGAAATCCTTGGGAGTTCCTTTCTCTTGGGTGTGTGCCACTTTGAGCAAAGAGCCCTAATTTATTTCCATTTATTTTAAAATGCTTTAGTTAGGAAAAGTGAAGTGCTACTGGTTTTTTTCTTTGAAATTTCCACTATTGATGGCCAACGCAGCCAAGATACTTGAATAATTCACAGCTTGTTTTTTTTTTGACTGTTCCTTTCTACATTCAGTGACCTTCTCTTTTCCTTTTCTGACCCTGAGTCCAGATTTCTACTGCACTCTGATAGCACCTTTGTGCTCATTTTTATACAACACTGGACAACTAGTTTGTTCTCTAAGTTTTCCTTTTCTTTTCTATGTCACAGTGTGACTGCCTCACAGTGCTATAGAAAAAAGTATTTTGTTGTTTTGTCTTGCCCCTAGGGCATTTCTTAGACTGCACTTGAACAAAGATACATCATCTTAGCCTTCTGAGTACCTTCCATAAGGCACAAACAGTGAAAATCCTTTTCTCCAATAAACCCATGTAGGTTGACCTTCTGTTGCTGTGAAAAATGACTGAATAAATCAGCTTGAAGAAAATTTTGTTTTGGGTACTGGCTTCAGAGCATTCAGTCCATGGTCAGTTGGTTTTAGGCCATGATAAAGCAACATGAAGGAATAGTACTGAAGGGGAAACCTACTGAGTTCATGGCAACCATGCAGCAGGCATGGTGAGAGCCCAATAGAAAGTGGCTGGAAAAAAGAGATAGTCCCCATGTTCACCTGTGACCCACTCTGTTCAATTGGATTCCATCTCCTAATAGCCTATTTAGCTTTGAATACATCAATGGGTTAATCAATTGATAAGAATAGTACCTTAATTATCCAATTACTTTCCAGAAGCTTATCAGTTCTGTATACTATGAATTGGGGCCCAAGTCACCAACACATGAGTCTGTGGGGAAATAAAAGCTGCAAACCCTAACAGCACCTCAACCATTTGGAAAGATGGCCTACAGAATTCCTATATCATAACCACTTTTACAGAGCTTCTGGAATTTTTGTTGCTTAAATCCTATGAGGATGTTTGTGCGTGTGAGTGGGTGTTTACATGTAATTGAAATATTTATTTATATTCCACTCATATGAAACATATAGACATATATTGTCCCTGTCTACATCTATATCTGTTTATCTATTCATGTACACATGCATTCATACACGTGAATCTAGAGAAAATGCTGCTCAAACAATAGATTAAAAAATCTACAAAAGTTGGGTATCATTAAGTCAAGAAACTACTAGCTGTAAATGTTTTCTTCTGTTCAGGTGAGATGGTTGCATGTAAATAGGAATACAGAGCTTGAAAGTGTAGTAATGGGTTATTTGAGTGAATTGTGTACAGAGGACCTTTCCATGAGATGGGTATTTTCTGTGCTTCCACTTTTCAAAGCAGATCAACCTTGATCTAGTTAATTAACATTCTTAGAAAATTAATGTAGGAGTAAGGAACAGATCATAAGCTTGATCAGCAAAGCAAAGTCATCCAGCCAGAACCTGTAGTGCAGACCTCTACAAAGTGACGAAGTCATGCCTGAGTGAGGGACAGGAAGGCTCCCAATGAGGAAATGCATCTGCAAATGGCAGTCTCCTTCTGACACACTTTAATTCTTCTGCCAGATGCAGCAGATGCTGAATATACACTTACCCAAATGTTTCTATTCTTTTTCATGTTTGAATATCAAGTGTATAAGTAAAAGGAAAAGCAGCAGAAAACATTTACATCTATCCAGATTCTGCAGATGAAAGTGATCAATATGCATGACAGATATGTACTAATAAGAAAATAAAGTTAAACAAAGAAAAAGTAATAATACATTTAACCATTGATCAGTGTTTTAATCCCCTCTTCAGATGTAAATGACAATAGAAGTGTATCATCTCTAACTGCACAGTGGTGACTTAGGTACAATTTTGGTGGTGATACATGCCTGTAATCACAACACTATGGAAGACTGAGGTTTATATAACCACAATATAGTTACCCAAATCAAAAAGTCAACATTGGTACAATACTCAACATTTCTAACTGATATAGACAGGCCCAGTAAATGTTTGCAACATTAAAAATAATAAGATTTTTCATTTCTGATTCAGATTCCAGGTCACAATAGCACATTGAATCTGTCATGATGCACTTTACATTGACCAGTTCCATAGTTTTCCCTTGCCTTCCAGTAAATCTTTCATTCTATAAGCATTTCCTCAATCTTCATCCATCTAGTATTTTCTCATGTTCTCCATGCTACTCATATTTGACAGAAAAGACACAAGATATGCTACACTTCCTTCTGTACTACATCATCAGGAGGCACTCAGTGTCCAACTTTCGCACCTCTGATTGTGGGGACTGTTATTGACTTAGTGTCTTCCAGGATTCTTCAGTTTAATAACCATTTTGTTCCATAGTTGATCAGTATTTTGTGGAGGAAAGCTTCTCCTCTACACCAATTCCTCAATCATTGTCGAAGTTCCCCATCTATTTTACCATCTATTTTTGACTCACATGGAACAAATTGCTGAATGACTTTCAAAGAGCATTCAAACAGAAATAAAATTAAACAGTTGTTTTAATTGTGTGTTTACTTTTCTGTTATAGATTAAATCCAGCATGAATAGAGATTCTTGTAAAGAGGAAGCCATAATTGTTGCCTGTAAAATATATAAATTGAAAAGAATGGCTTGCTTAAACTAGAAAAGGATTTCTTATAGAATCCAAATATTGCTTCCTCAGAGGATGATTATTCTGTTTAAGAATGGTTCTATCTGAGAGCGAATGTGGTGTAGAAGGTATAAGATGTCTATGAATACTAGGAAGGATAAATGAAGTTTGAATGTTGCCTTTCATCTGAGGAAATGGAGCTAATAATTCATATTCATGAGTTCATACTTTCTCTGACATTTTGTTTTCCAGTTCCTTAATATAGTACCATTCATTTTTTTCTTTTACTTTCTTTCAATTAACAAACATTTGCTACAAACCTAGTGTGTAAGTGTATGTACAAAATATTTAACAACAGCTAGGAAACTGAATCTAGCAACATCTAAAAATATGATACATTAAGCATAAAGAATATTTATCCAACTAATGCAAAGTTAGTTAAATACATAAAAATGAATTAATTTAAAGCACTCTAAAAATTGAATGAAAGGCAAAAACAACATGACCATCTCAACTGTTATAGAGCATAAGAAAAATCAGTACCCATTCATTAAAACAACAATAACAACCCTTGATAAACTAGGAGTAGACAGGAACTAACTCAGCCTTATAAAATGCATCCACATAAACTTGTGGATAGCATGCTTACTGGTAAAATGATAATATCCCTGCCCTAGAAATCAGGATCAAGTCAAGAATACACAGATTTAATAATTCTTTTCAGTATTGTACTGACAATTCTAGCCAATCAAAAAGTAAAAGAAATAATGATACCCAAATTGGAAGAAAGAAGTAAAATTAATTTTATTCACAAATGATCTGTTTCTGTATGTAGAATTTCATAAATAACACACACACACACACACAAACACACATGCTTAAGAACCATTAAACAATTTCAGGAAGATTGCAAGATAAAAGATCGATGTATAATGAAAGCTATCGAATCTCAACAAAAAAGTAAAGTAGACAAAAATTAAAAAGTTTAAAAGCAATAGAATGCAAAGGAGTTCTTGACCCTCAAACAAGACCTATAAAACATTATAAATGTCAAAGCATATCTGTTTTCTATCTTGAAAAGTTGTTCAGATCCTCTTTCTTCAAATTAGAAGGACCCAATGGGCATTCCTCAACCCCATTTTTAATTATTATCAGGATAGAAACACAACAGGATCCAGTGGCAGTAAAATTAAATGTCAAGGGAAATCATATAATGTTTGTTTTGAATGCTTACATGCTTCACTTTACCAAAAAGAAAACAATAGTTTCCTCTGGTCAATTTTCCCATTTTACAGTACCATTTTCTGCTATTTCCCTTGAGTCTGGTAGCAAGTTTACCTCATTTCATAATCCACAGCTGCAGGGAATTAGACTGGGGGAAAACAAGTAAAGAGAGAAATCAAAGATGTAGCACATTTGAGTACTAATATTCCACAGTAACTGGTGACTTTGCTGTTGCTTCTTCCTTTACACTACAAACCGTGGACCATGGAGAAAGTCTGTGGAGTTGGTGCAGCAGGAAGAGCACAGTATGTTTCATGCCAGAATCTGTTGCATGTCAAATTCTCCTCCCAAATAAGTCACCACTGCAAAATACCTTGATCTAAATTCAAAAAGATGAACACTACAGGGAAAATCCCATCAGCTACTTATTTTTGGAAATACCAGTAATGAAAAGATTATTTCTACAAAAATTAATTCATAAGGCTATTTTAGATTTGAGGGTTAAATGTTGATACTTTTGTTAAATCATGCTTATTCTGATGGTATGGTTTTGAATAACTCTCTAGTGATAGGACAGCTTTCCATGTACTGGCCAAAGGATACTCCACTGACTATTAAATTTTAATTGTAAGTGAATTGCTTTGTTATTCTAGTTCTTAAACAAATAAGCAATAAAAAAAAGTCCTATTTGCATCCCAAACCCTGAGCCCCAGTGGTTTGGTTTAAAATGATGGGTAATAAAGAAATTTTGATTTAATTCTACTTATTGAGATTAGTAATATTCTAGGAACTGCAAGAATTTTAAGATTTTTCAAATAAGGTTTGGAATTGGTCCAATGTAGGTCTAAGGAAGGATGAGCTATTAAGAAATGGGAAAAAAGGAGAAGACTTGTCATTTTTAATAAAAGATGATTAGGTAATACAATAATTGTGTTGACTAGGAAATGACTGAAAGTACAAGTGGTTTCTTGTCTTCATCCCTGGAAATTACTAAGCAGACATAACAGAGCTATCTTCTGAAGGGTCAACACTGAGTACTATTTAGAAACTGTGGAAAAGGGAAGCTGTCTTCTCCTACCCAGCTGTCACTCTCTGCATTGATGTAGGAATGGGAGATTAAATTGGGAATCTCCTATTGTGCAGTTTAGACCTTCTGGGTCAGCTCCACTGTCGTTTGCGACTGCCAATCAGGACTCCTGAAGTCAAGTTGCCAGAGAGTTGCTACAGCATTTTGATAAATGCACTACAATTCCATTTGAGCCAAGGTTAGCTCCTTTTCAGGGGTAGCTCCTCCAAGTGACTGAGCATTTCTTCAGAGAATTTGCTGCCAAAGGATTGGTAGTTTCAACATAAAAGTACTGGGTGTGTACTTTTAAATTCAATAGTTCAGCAGCAAGGTAGTCATAAAAGGCAAATTACATTATCAACTAATTGCAGGAAAGGCTCCTATAGAAAACCATCAACGTAACCTCATTTGAGGAAAGCATGACTTAAAACAAAATGCAGTATTTTGGTATCTCAGCATCTGGGAGATACCTTCTGAAAAATTCAGTTGCATTATGAAGGAAAATTTTTTCAGCTGTATATAATATGAACTTTCTTCCATCCCTACCATGATGAAAAAACAGACAGGCAGAGTAATGAATGGGAAAAAATGAGCTACACACAAGAAAATAAGATAAATCTGTCTTTTACCTCACAGCAGGTTCTGAGACTTATTTTGACCCACGTGTGGGATGGAACAATTTTAAATGGCATGAGGTTGATTCTTATATTATTAGACTGAACTGGCCTCTTTATTACTAGAGAGTGACCAGAAAAGCAAAGCAGTTTTCCTGAAAATTAACCAAAGGACAAAAAAAATAATTTGAATGAGTTTTAAAAGACAAACTTAAATAAGTATGAGCACTTTATAGTTAATAAGCTGAATGTGTGCAGATATGAGAAATGCATTAAAATTCACAAATGAGCAATATCAAACCACTATAACAAAATCAGGATGTAGCTACAGCTTGCATTCTTATCAGTTTGCCCTTTGCTCATTTTCTATAAATTTGTAAACATACAGAGCATAAAATTTTTATCCTGTTTTTCTTATTTAAACATTTCATCATGAGAAGTTCATATGTAATCTGATCAAATTGGTAATGACCACTTTTTCTACTGGATCATTATACTACACTGAGTAATTGTGCTATGTCTTCACATATCATATTATTAATCTGGAATAATTAAATTTCATCATTTTTTATAAAATATCACATAGTGAATAGACATAGTATTAGGACTTTAAAAACTCATTCATTAGAATGTTTTCCAAATTCTTAATATAAATAAATATCCTCCTTTTACAGGCAGTGTGCAATATCATAAGCAATGGGCACACATCCATACTGCTATGACATTAATAACATTATATTTTTGAGAAATTTTGAAGATCTAGTAAGATTTCACTTGAAATGACAAGTGTGTATGTTAATTTTTAAATCTTAGGAAGGCTTATTTTCCTGGAGTACATATTTTGTTCACTCAAAATTTTTGTTGAAAGCTAATATACATAAAGATGGACACAGGACTTTGGGAGATGATTAAGTTATCTGGGTGGAACCTCCTGAATAAGCTTATTGTGCTTGTAATATAATAGGATAAGAGAGACCAAAATAGGGCCCTTGTAGTAAGAAGAGGTTGTAGTAAGAAAAGGTAATAAGAAGGTACCTCTATGAACAAAGAAGCAAGTCTACCAAGATAAAATCTGTCAACACATGGAAAATGGATTACCCATCATCCAGAAGTAAGAGACAAATTTCTTTGGCTTTGTTTGTTTCGTTGTCTTCTTTTTTGTTTTGTTTTATTTTTTTGATACCAGGGATCGAACTCACAAACTTGTGCTTGCCAGGCAGGCACTTACACTGCTGAGCTAATTCCCCAGCCCTCTTTGTTTTGTTTTCTAAACCATCATCTGTTGTCATTTGTTTTAGCAGCTTTAGTAGCTTAAGATGCATTAAAACCTTAGATTTCTCTTCATGTGAAAACCTATAGATATCTATATAGGAATAGAAACATCAATCTTTGCTTTTTCCATAATTCAGTTATTTCTAATAAGAATTTAAATAATGAAAACTTAATCAGATACACTTTTTCTGGTGGTGCACATAATTTGTAAATTATATGTATCATGAAGTCTAAAATTTCTCAACTTAATGTTAATTAACTTTAGCCAAACAGTTATCTTTAATAGAATA
>RJWT010022292.1:0-17251 GCA_004365215.1 Cuniculus paca
TAAAAACATTTCTGAAACTTTTTCAGTAATCAATTTATTGAGGCTACTAGGTATTAAAAATTTACTAAAATGGATATTTTGTGGAGATTATTTGTAGTGGAATATAGAAAATGAAGTTAAAAGTTGTTTTTGAAAAGTTTAGAATCTATTGCTTGTTTATGTATTTATGTATTTAGTTAGTTTTCTGAGATAGGGTCTCGCTATGTAGTTTGGGCTGGCCTTGAACTCACTATGTAGCCCTGGCCTTAAATTCTTGGTGATCCTGTCTGTGCCTCAGCCTCCCAAGTGCTAGAATTACAAGCGTGTACCACCACACCTGGCTGTGTTGTGTTTGTTTTAAAATATTGTAATGTCTGAAATACTTGTTTAAGACTATTAAAAAGTACTTTGCGTGATTCAGTAAGGCTCCATCTGTGTGCTAAGTAAAATGAAAATTGTACTTTGAAAGGATGGTTTTATTCTGGCCTTCTTTCCTAGAGATAGAATATAGTTTTGTGGTTCTAAGCCCTTTAGTTATCCCAAGGCTTCTCTGTTCATAGGCTTGAAAGATTGTATTAAAACACGCTAGAGATAGATCAACAAACCTTGAGATCACCATTGATTTCTAGATTTTTCTATAGTTAAAACTATGTTTTTAAAATACAGTAACTACATAGTAACATTTTTTTAAATTGTGCAATATAATTGCTAGTGGAGTTGGATATGGGATAGTAGAAATGTGAAACATTTTGTTTCCTGCCTGAGAAGCATTAATCATTTGAAAAGCTATCTCTCAGTTTTATTCTAGTCCCTTCTAGTTAGTACCAGGCAGTGCCAGAAAACTAAATCTGCTTCTGCTTGGTGAGTAATAAGGAATAGTGGCAGTGGGCAGTAAGCAGATAGCACTTTGATAATGAGGTTGTTTCTCTGTAACATGTAACTTGAGAATTCTAGCACAGGGTGAATCAGAGCACATCTGATTATTCTTGAAGATGAGAAAACTGAAATCTGAAAGGAAATGATTTAACCTGGCTTATTTAGTTAGTTGGGGCAAATCTGTCTTTGGATTTCAGACCTTTTTTTTTTTGCGGCACTGGGGATTGAACACACAACCTTGTGCTTGCCGTGCAGGCACTTAGACTGCTGAGCTAGATCCCCGGCCCAATTTCAGACCTCTTAACACCCAGTTAATACTTCTCTTTAAGAATCCTGATACGACTTTATATGTTTATCTTCAATTAGACTCAAATGTTGTATGTGTATCCTTATTTTCTTTATTCTTTCATTTTAAAAAATGATTTCTCTTGGATAATGTTACTGCCACCCCTTCTTTATCATTGCTTTTGTGATAGTTCATTTCTCTGATCTACTTCAAGTGGAATTAAAATATGTCTACAGTTATTGCCATGGTTTGTATGGTGCCTTCAAAATTCAGATGTTCCCAATGTGATAATATTAAGAGGTGGAGCCTTTAAGAGATGGTTAGGCCATACTGGCTTTTCTCTTGTTAATAGGATTAAGGATCTTAGGAAGTCTTTATTTCTGCCTTCTGCTGTGGGAGGATGAAGCAGGAAGACCCTGACCAGACCAAGCAGTGGACCATTACAGGCCTAGGTCTTAGACTTCCTAGTCTCAAGCACTGTGAAAAATACATTTCTGTTCTTTTTACTGTGTCTCAGGTGTTCTGTTACAGTAGCATAATGTGGACTAAGACAGTTACACAATTTGTATTTCTTATTTATTTATTTATTTATTTACTTATTTGTCTTTTTGAGACAGGGTCTCGCTATGCAGTTCAGGCTGGCCTCGAGCTCACTTTGTAGCCCAGGCTGGTCTTGAACTCGCAACGACCCCCTGCCGTAGCCTCCCAGTGCTGGGATTATAGACGTGTGCCACCATGCCCGGTGACTCACATTTATTTTTTAGTCCTAGGTTTAAAAACTTGCTTATGGAATAAACTTCAAGAGCACTGACTTTTGCATATTTAATCACTTTTTTAATTGTCTGATCTATTATTATAAAGAGTTCTTACACTTAATTTACCTATTTTTATAGGAGATTGTTTAGATAATGGCTGACTCTGCAACCAAACTATACAATTTATTAAGGTAAAGTAAGTAGATAGTTTTGTAGGCTTCAAGTTTATTTCCGTATAGGTTTCAGTGAGAAAGATCAACAGTACATTGAATTTCATCGATATTGGATGACTAGGAGAGTATATCTGATTGATAGAGCACATGCCTAGCGTGTACAAAGCTGTGGTCTCCCACGTCCCCAGTATTAGGTCATTTCAGCTTCTATAAAATGGTGCAGCACTTTTACCTCTAGTGCTGTGTGCAGCTCTGGTTTCTGCACTTCCTGCAAGATACTTTCTGGACATGATAAAAGGACTTCAAATGAATATAAGAATTGAGAACTTTCAGGTGGTCAGTGTCAGGTCTTACTCGTTTGGAAAATGTGTGAGAAGGGTGTACAATCAAAAATGTTTTAGGGCTTAGCACATGGAAAATGCCTAGTAATGTTTAAAGATCTGTACCTGTTCATGGGTGAACTTTAAAGGAAGCAATGAAATGTGTCCATCAAGTCCTGGATTTGCAGAAAGAGGGAAAATACGTGTTTCAAATGTGAGTAAGCTAAGGTCAGTAAACTCTGAAGTAATGTTTTAGCAAAGATGACAGAACACCCTTGACAGATGTTATTCTGAAAATGTAAGTAGTTTGAAACATTGATGGATGACAGTTCTAATGACTCAAAAATTTTATCTAAAAAATGTTTGTAGATTGGATTTCTATTTTTAAATATTTTATTAAGGTTCCTTTTTCTCCATATCTTTGTCAACATTCTTTTTGTATTGGTGATAGCTATTTTGCTTGGGGCAGGGTGGAATCGCAGTGTGGTTTTAATTTGCAGTTCTCTGAAGGCTGAAGATGTTGAACTTTTTTTTTTTTAATTTTTTTTGGCCTTTTGATCTTCTTTTGAAAAGTACCTAGTTGATTTGCTACTTTTTATTGGATATATTGTTTTAGGGAGATTAATTTCTTTCAGTTCTTTATATAGACATTAATCCTCTGTCAGAAGAGTAGCTAGCAAAAATTTTCTGCCATTCAGTGGGCGGCTTTACTCTGTTGTTTTCCTTTGCTGTGCAGAAACTTTTTAACTTGATATAGTTCCATTTGTTGATTCTTCACATTATTTCCTGTGGTTTTAAAGACCTGTTTAGGAAGTTTGCCTGTGATTATGACTTAAAGTGTTTCCCGTGTTATCTTGCAGCAGTTTCAGTGTTTTAGTTTTACTTGTGTGTCTCAAGGTTTTGCTCTGCTTTGATTTGATTTTAGTACAGGTTGAGTGTTACAGTTTGTGTCTAGATGTCCCCACAAAGCCTCATGTGGTCATGGGGTGTGGGCTTTTCAGAGGCAGCTAAATCTAGAATTTGTGATTGATTCATTGTCTTGTGCTGGGATAGGAGTTTGTGAGTGCTACAGCTGTGCAGGGCAGGTAACCTATATACAGTATAAGGGAGGAAAAGAGGCTTGCTCTTCTACCTTTTGCCCTGTTTTGCTCTGGTTACTTTTACTGTTTTCTGCCACCATGAACTGTTACCCCTCTGCCATGTGCCACCCTGCCTTAGAGCCTGCTGATTATGGACTGAAACCTCTGCAAACTGTGAGCTAAATAAACCTTTCCTGCTTTAACTCTGGGTGTCAAGTGTTTTGTCCCAGCAATGAGAAAAGTAACCAAGACAGTGAGAGAGAGGGATCTCGTTTCAGTTTTCTGTATGTAGCAGTCTAGTTTACCCAGCACCATTTGTTAGACTGTCTTCTTCAGCATGTTTTTGGCCCTGTTGTGAAAAATCAGTTGGCTTTAGGTGCTTGGGGTTGTTTTTGCATCTTCTGTTCTATTCCATTGGTTTACATACCTAGTTTTGTGCTAGTACCATATTTTTGTTACAGTGACTTTATAGTGTGGCTTGAAGTCAGGTACAGTGATGCTTCCAACATTGCTCTTTTTGCTCAGAGATGCTTTCATTGTTCTAGGTCTTTTTTGAGTCCAAATGAAATTCAGGGCTTTTTCTAGTTCTGTGAGGAATGTTGTTGGCATTTTAGTAGGAGTTAATTGATCTGTAGATCACTTTTGGTAGTATGGGCATTTTAACAATATTTTCTCACTTTAGGAGCAGTAATCTCTTTCCAGTTCTGCTGTTCTCTTCAATTTCCTTCTTTAGAGTTGTGTGATTTTCATTATATAGAGATATTTCACCTCCTTGGTTAGGTTGATTCCTGAGTATTTAATTTTTTGGACACTATTGTGAATGAGATTGTTTTCTGATTTCTTTCTCATTGGATTCGTTATTAGTATACAGAATTATGATTGATTTTTGTGTGTTGATTTTTTGTGTCCTGCCACTTGGTTGAATTTATCAGAACCAAAAGACTTCTAGTGGACTTTTTGGGGTTTTCTGTGTGAAGAGCATAATCATCTGCAGGTAAGAGTGATTTGCCTTTTTCCTTTCCAATTCACATCCCTTTTCTTTCTTTTCTTTACTGATTGGTCTGGCTGGAGTGTTGAGTACTGTATGGAACAGGAATGGGGAGAGCTACCCCATCTCATTCCAGACTTTGGAGTTAACGCTTTGCTTTTTTTCCCCCATTTAATATGATGTTGGGTGTGGGTGTTATATGTCTTTTATCATTTTGAGGTGAGGTTTTTGTATACCTATTGAGAACAGGGTTTGTGTTTTTTCATCACGTTTAAAGGGTGTTGACTTTTGTTAAAGACTTTTTCAGCATCTATTGAGATGATCGTGTGATTTATTTATTTGGTACTAGGGATTGAACCCAAGGCTTTGCACTAAAATACATTCCCCAGCCTTGTAAAATTTCATTTTAAAATTTGAGATAGGGTCTTGCTAAGTCACTAAATTGCCCAGGCTGTGCTTGAACTTGTCAACCTCCTGTCTCAGCCTCCCAGAGTAATGGGATTGTATGCATGTGCAGCCATGCTCAACTGAGTGTGTGATTTTTATCTTTGATTCTATTTATGAGATGTATTACATTTATTGATGTATATGTTGAACCATTCTTGCATCCCTGGGATAAAACCAAATTGATTATGATGTGTGATCTTTGTAATGTGATGTTAAATTCTGTTAGGGAGGATCTTACAGAGTTTTGTATCTGTGTATATCTAGGATATTAGTCTGTAGTTTTCTCGTTTAGTTATTATCTGTTTTCAGTATCAGGGTAATGCTGGCTGCCTAGAGTGAATTTAAGAGGATGTCTTTCTTTCTGTGGAAAAGTTCAAGGAGCATTGTGTTCTTTCTTTTGAAGAAAAGTTTGAGAAGTCTTTCTTTCTTTCTTTCTTTCTTTCTTTCTTTCTTTCTTTCTTTTTAATGAGCAGGATGTATTTATTGAGAGAAAGAAAGCTTCTGTCTGTGAGACAGACAGAAGGGGTCCCAAGTGAGTTGCCTTTTTTTTTTTTTTTTTTTTTTTTTCTTTGCGGCACCGGGGATCAAACTCACAACCTCACACTTGCCAGGCAGGCACTTAGGCCTCTGAGCTAAATCCCCAGCCCTTGTTTTTTTGAGACAGGGTCTCACTATGCTGTTCAGGCTGGCCTTGAGCTCACTTTGTAGCCCAGGCTGGGTCTTGAATTCACAGCGATCGGCCTGTCTCAGCCTCCCGAGTGCTGGGATTACAGGCGTGAGCCACCACGCCCGGCTAGCATTAGTTCTTTTCTAAAGGTCTGGTAGAATTCAGCTGTGAATCCATCTGATCTTGGACTTTTTCTAATTGACAGAGTTTTAATTACTCTTTCATTCTCATTACTTTTATTGGTCTGTTTAGATTTTGTGTATCTTCTTTGCTCAATTAGGTCATTACGTGTCTTAAAAATGTATCCATTTCTTCCAGATGTTCTTAATTTGTTGGAATATAAATTTTAAAAATTATTTTTGATGATCCTCTGGATTTTTGAGGATGTGTCTGTTGAGAATGTGTCTTTGTGAGTCCTGAATTATAAAACATTTTCAGTAACTCATTATTTAAGTAATTTTGATAGCTCTATATCCATATCTGCGCTTACTACTGGCTTTAAGATTAATTATATCTTATGTAACTTTAAAAAAACCTCACCTCTTTCTTGATTGCTACGGTAGTATATGCTTATTGCAGCAATTTCTAACTCTACAAAAAATGTTTTAAATTGCATGAAATTCACCTCACACAATAAATATTAGCAGTTGCTTTTACGCTGTTGATCTTTTTCTTTTTGAACTCTCATTGTATCCTTACCTCCTGCAGTATCTGTAACCTTTTTTCTCTCTTGAGCCTCTGTTCTCTTCTTTATCCTGTAAATAGCTTCAAAGATTTTAAAATAAAAGCAGACATTAAAAAAAAAAAACACTTCTGAATAGTAACCTGTATTTTCCTTTTCTTCCTACTAAACTTGAAAAAATAGTTTACCTTTTTTTCTTTCCTTCTTTCCCATTCCAAACATACTGTAACTTGACTTCTGACACTTTTCTATAGTTGCTGTTCTCTAGTAATTTACCTTAAAATTTTTTCTGATTACGCAGATAAGCAAGCATATCTTAAACACATATACAGGGAGAGGCATAATGTTGAGAGCTGGTCTTTTAAAGTATTCTTTACCTAAGATAATGTCTTTTAATTATTTGGTGTAAATAACAATCCATAGGTACCCATGGGAAATTGGTTGTCAGAATCTGTAGATGATTAAGTCCCTTATATAAAATAATATGATAGTTGCATATAACCTGCACAGTCCTCCCTTATGTGTTAATCATCTTTAGATTACTTATACTTAACATAATGTAAATGCTCTGTGTCTTGGTCACTTTTTTTCTCGTTGCTGAGACAAACACCTGATGCCCAAAGTGAAGCAAGAAAAGGTTTATTTAGCTTACAATTTCTGTGGATTTCAGTCCATAATTAACTGACTCCAAGGCAGGGTGGCATAGCACTGGGGCAACACTTCAGGGCAGCAGCCAGAGGAAAAGAGGGCAGCCAGCCGTTCATGGCGGCTGCAAGCGGCAAGAGCAAACCGCGCCAGAGGGGAAAACACGCCCCCATTCCAACCTTACATTGCATGTCGGCTCCACCCTTGGGCGGGTGCAAAGCTCACACCGCCAATCCCAGTGCTACACAATGAATGAATCATAAATGTTAGATTCAGCCGCTTCCATCACTACATGAGGCTTGAGGGGGCCATCTGTATACAAACCGTAACACTCTTTAAATCGTTGCATTGTATTTTTTAAGACATAACAAAAGTCTGCAAGTTTAGCATGGACACAGTTTTTTCCCTAATACTTTAAATCTGTGGTTGATTGATCCACAAATGCAGAATCCTTGTATACAAATGCTGATTTTATTCTTACATGGTAATCAGTGTGTTAGGTTATATATAGTGGTTCCTCGGTTCGCGGACTCTGTTCTCTCCACTATTCTGGTTGCAAATCAATCTGGATGAGAACCAACTCAGATTTCTGCATAAGGTCAACATTGAACCTAACTGTTGAATTTGATTCAGTTCTTGTCCAACTTGGTTTGCAAACAGAATTGTAGAATCAAGTTCATGAACCAAAGTACCACTTACATGTTTTTTAAAATGAGAGCTAATATATACCATCCTGTAACTTAAGTTTCCCTGTTGTGTATGATCATCTGTATCTATTTCAATCAGTTGAACAACTGACCACTGGTTATATGACATAAAGCAAATTGCTTAATTTTTTGTTTTCTCTTAGTTTCATTATCTGTAAGGTAGGGATAATACAACACAGCTCATGTCCTGTTTTTAAGTATGAAATGGATAATTTGTGTAAACCTTAGATCAGAGGCTAACATAGAAATTGCTCAGTAAATATTAGATTCCTTACATGGAGACTATTTTTATTTGTTAAAATGTTGCATACTTATTATTATTGATTATCAATATAGCAAAACAGAAAAAAGATATTCCTCTTAAGTATTATTTTAGAACTTTACCTGATTAGTTTTTCTTTCCATTTGCTATAGTCTGCTGCCTGCTTTTCAGCCTTGTTGGTTTTTCTTGTTATTGAAAAAAATTTCAGTCATACAGAAAGTATAGTGAATATTATCAGTATCCATGTACTTAACTACCGACCTTAAAATAAAATATTGTATAGTTGAAGTTCCTTTGTTTTTCACTACAATCACATTCTCTTAGCTTGTCCCCCCAGAATTAAACTATCTTTAATTTGGTGTTTATCATTCCCATGTATTGTCAGTTTTCTTTGTTTCTGGTGTTGGAGATTCATTGAATTTCTTGTGTCTGTGTGTTTATAGTTTTTACCCACATTGAAAATTTTGATCTATTATTTCTTTAAATATAATTATATATAGAATAATTTGATTTAATTTGTCTCACAGCTCAGTGATGTGATGCAGTTTTTTCAATTTTTTTGTTACATTTACACAATTTCTGTTGCTATTTCTTCAAGTTCATTAATCTTTCTAAAGTGTCTAATCTATTGTTAATCCCATTTAGTTCATTTTTCATGTTAAGCATTTAAATTTATCACTAGAAGTTCAGTTTGTTTCCTTTTTAATTTTCTTTTTTTTTTTTTGCGGCACCGGGGATTGAACTCATGACCTTGCGCTTGCTGGGCAGGCGCTTAGACCACTGAGCTAGATCCCCAGACCTTCCTTTTTAATTTTCTGTATCTCATTAATAAACTTATGTTTTCCCCTATCTTCATGAACGTATGAAACTGAGCTAAAATAACTTTTAAAATGCTTCTGTATATTATTTCATTTATCATGTCTGGATCTCTGGGTCTCTTGTTTATTGATGGTTTTTTGGTCCTGTCTTGGTTGTAGTTTTTGCTTCTTTAAATGTCTGGTCATTTTTAGTGAATTTGACAGGCACGATTTTTAGCTTTTGTAGTCTCAAACTTTGTTTTGGAATGCGGTGAAATTACTTGGAAGCTTGCTTTTAAACATTTTTAATGGGACCAAGTAGCTTTTAGTATTGGGCTAATTTTGTCCCAGTACTGTGGCAGTACTCTTAGTGCTTTCTCTGATGCCTTGCCTATTATGAGTTTTTTCATTTTTTTGGCCTATTGTTTTCCAGCTTCACATTTTCTTCAAAATTGAAGACTTAGGGGAGCTCTGCTGATCTCTGGTGCTCTCTGTGCAGCTCTCTCCCTTCTGATACTCTTACCTTGAATTTTAGATGCTTTGGCCTTTCTAAACTCCCAGTTCTGTTTCTATGGCTTAGATCACTGGGCTTTGTTTAGTTTTATACTCCCTTTGCTGCAGCCTGGAAACTGTGCACAGTTATGGGACTCATCTCATTTGTTTGTCCTCTCAAAGAAGTCCACCATTGTATACTGCCTTTGTCCAATATCTGAAAGTCATTGCTTCGTATTTGTTGTGAATTTTTAGTTTAAGTCAGGAAAGTCAAGTTTGTTTCCTATTATTCCATCATGGTTAGAAACAATTGCACATTTATAGAAAGTTGCTGGTATTCTAAAATACTGTTAATTATGTGTCTGAATGTTAAGTGAGATATCACCATCCCAGAAGGATTTGAGTCTTCCTAAAGTTACTCACATTATATGATGACTTCTAGATTATTTTGAACAGCACTTGAAATGTTCCTAGTTAGAGCTAGGAGATGCAGTAAGTGCAGAATTTAACATTACATAATTATTTCTGGATATGACCTTAAAAACTGCAAGTATTAGGTGTTAAATGTGAACTTTTTTGAAAGGTTAAGAAATACATTTCATGGTATAGAGATTGTAAATATGCACCAACTATTAAAATGGAAAAAAATTGGCCTTGTATTATGTGAATGGGTGCTAGTAGAAGTTTGGGATAAATGGTAAGGTGACATTTTAGTTCAAAAAGGACAGCATATCAACTTAGATTCTATGAAACTGGTGTCCGATGGATTCAAATAGATGCTTCAAAAGTGTAGTTACAATGACAGTATTAATACTGTAACTAAGATGAGTCTGAAGAGTTTGATTAAAATTGCGTGCTTAAATGTGACTGAAATAAAAGTTAAGCTGACTCAATAAAGTTAGACACTTGGGTGTTTTATTTATATTAGATTTGGCAAAATGATTCTAAAGCTGTTTTTTTTTAAACTGTGAAAATGAAGTGTCTGGTTCAGAGGGTCAGTTTAATTCATACTGTTTTCAATTCTGTTAATCACTATAATTTAGATGTTAGAAAAGGGTATTTGTTAATTCAACAAAGACTTAGAGCTGGGTGTGGTGGCACACACCTGTAATCCTAGCTACTCAGGAGGCTGAGGCAAAAGCATTGCAAATTCCAGGCCAACCTGGTCATTTTAGTGAGATTCTGTCTCAAAATGGGTTGGGGATATAGTTCAGTGATACAGTGCTTGCCTTGGCATACATGAGGCCTCGAGTTCAATCTCCACAGCCGAAAACAAACAACAGAAAAAAAACTCACCAAATATTTATTGACCTCCTGTTACAATCTGGTCACATGCCACCCTTTAGATGCTGTGTGGATAAAGTGGTAGATACCTGAGACATTCTTGAGTCTGTACCCTGTTGGAGCTTAGAAGCCAATGAATTTAGAAATTAAAACATAAGATTAAATGGAAGGACTCTTAGAAGCCATTGAGCTTTTTATTTCATAAAAGGGGAAACTGAGATCCTCCCCCCAAACAATGCGATTAATGTCTCGAAGTCTGTTAATTGACTGAATAATGTTTCTGACTTGCCGTTGGGATTTTCGGCCTCTACTGATAATGAGGTCTGCTATACTTCAGGATATCTTCCATGTCTGGGCCAGACTATTGTAGATATAATAAAAATTTCATGAGAGAAATGTCAAAAGGCTAAGAAATCAGCTAAAGGGTTTTGTATATACCTTTTTATTTTTCTTCACAGAGTGCAGTGTTCAGTCAATACTTGACTGTTGCCTGTATTATTTTCAATAATCTGCTTAAAACTGATAAACTTTAAGGAGCCATGAGCTTTGAGTAGATTTTATCCTTTCCTATTAGGACCATATGATCGTTGAGGGTGGGATAAGGAGAAGGAAGTGCTGTAGGCTTTTAGGAAAGCATGTAGTTTCCAGGCATGTTTTGTTTGGGAGAAGGAGCATTTTAGCTCATGATGAAATGTGTTTCTGCCTACTCCCCAAACTACAAATCACTTTGAGATGGGAACAGTTTCTTTTCTCTCTACTCTCAGCATAACACAGAACCCTCTGTGTTATGTAGAGATGGTGTTGGGTCCCACAGGTTATGGGCTCAGCCCCACAAGACTGACTCATTGTAGATGCTAGTTGCAAGTAGTAGGTTGTCACCTATCTGACTCACTGACCAGGTATATAAATCTGAGTTCTTATAACCCCTTTCTTGATTTTAGTTTGGTAGTATGGTTCATAGAACTCAGGGAAACACCTGTACAGGTTTAGTACAAAGAAGACAGGATACAGATGAACAGCCAGATGGAGAGGTGCATAGATAGAATAAGGACATTGTCTGGAAGAATCTTAAATGCAGGTGTTTCTGTCCTGGTGGAGTTGGTGTGTTCCACACTCCTGGTGTGTGTTTGCCAACTCACAAGTTCATCAAATCTTGTTGAATTTTTGTGGGACTGATCTCCACTTACCCAATCTTTTCCTTGGAAGTTGGTGGAGAATCTGAAAATTCATTCCCTCTAATCGTTAATCTCTGGTTCCTCTGTTGACCAGCCTCATCCTGGCACTTTCTAGTGGTTCCATGCTAAGCCAACTCATTGTAAAAGCTTAAGTGTGATGGCAGGCTTAATTGTGAATAACAAGTGACTCTTATCACTCAAGCATTGCCAGGGTTTGTCTTGGCTCTGCAACAGGAACCAGGGACAAAGATCAAAAGGGGTTTCTTTCTGTCTGTATTTCCAGTTTGGTGTTTTGCTTTGTTTTGTTTTGTTTCATTGCGTTGTGTTGCATTGAGCTTCACTTCGCTTTGCTTTTTGAGACAAGGTCTCCCCATGTTGTCTAGGCTGTCCTGGAACCCACACTTCTGTGAAGCTGGGACTACAGGTGTATTCTGCCATGACTGGCTTAATATGTTTCACGTTATACTACAGGAAATACATAGCTGTAGCTGGTATTAATGTACTGAGCACTTAACAGTGTGCTTGCATTATTCTCAGTGCTCAGTCCTCCCACAATAGCCCCAACGTAAAGTTCCACAGGACCTATGTAAGGTATACTATGTTAGGTTTTAAACAAAAAGCTGTCACCTCATAAATATTAGTAATAACAATAGCAACAGTGCCATGCTTACAGTTTGATAAGTACTGACTCTTCCTCAGAACCCTCATAGTGAAACTTGGCTTAGTATAGAAGTTGCTGTTATAACCCATGTGTATCTGACACTTTAAAAGTAAGAGCTGTGTATAACAAGCCAAATGGCAACAGTTCAGTTGTTTGAATTGGAGATCATTCATAGTATCTGTGAGCTCTGAAGAAACATTGTGAACAAAAACTATGTATTATATACTCTTTCTTACTATTCATTTGTGCAGGGAGGAGAGTGACTGGAAGCTTATTAAACTGCAAACCAGTGCCTCATCCTGTGTATTAGCTTATATTCCTGATAATCTTGAGGACTAGACGTGAATTCACAAAACTCAGTGACTTCTGGGCTAAAAACAAAGACTTACTGAGTTTGAAATGGTACATAGTTTATAGCTATCTTTTCTTGGTGGGTTTCTTTCTTTTTGGAAAGATAGGGGATTAGGTGAAATGGATTTTAGTAAGCCACTGAGGTTAAAATTAGGCTTCACTATTGAAATATATTTATTTACTTTATTAAAGAGAGAAAAGGTAAGTTTTAGAGATCATATTTTAAATTTTTGCATTTTCTTCTTTCTGCTCCCCTTCTCAAAAATACCACATGGAATATTCCATTCATTACTGCCTGAGAAAGTCATTACTTTGCAGGCTGCTGTTGCTGAAATGCTTTAGTGGAAGAAATGTTTGCTTGCATTTTTTTTTTTTTAGTGATTTCTTTTTGGTAGTTGTGTTTTGAATATCCAAACTGTAGCAAACAAGGAGAAACAGATTTTAATTTACGTTGGGGAAACCTTGTGGAGCATTTCATCAGATGACTCCCTATCAGCCTCATAGCTTGAAAGAAGAGGTTAATGAAATAGCAGCTGAAGCAGCAGTAGACTCTTGTGAAATAAACCTGAACATCTTCTACAGTGTTTTGTGGGATAATTTCAAGTCTCAGATACAGATTACATAAAGAAGATTGTAGGACACGTGACACATTCTGGGTTTTATTTTATTTTATTTTTTTTTGCTTTTTTTTGTTTTTGGTATTCCAAATAGTAGAAAAATTGCTACCTCCAAGAATGGATCCTGGAGAGATGTTGTCACAGTGATAAGTTTTCATCTACAATTTTATCGTGCACAACTTTCTATTTTTATGCTAAATTTTTTTTCAAATAAGGAACTTGAAATAGTTTTGCTTCATGTATAAAATATTATTCTAATGTTAGAATAATGGATTGCCTGTGCATTGTAACCACAAAGGTAAGATACAATATGCTTTCCTGTTTCACTGTTAGTAACAGATAAGAAACCTTTTGTCCATAATATTTTTAAAAGATAAAGTGTTAGAGTTGTTAGATGTTTGAAAACAGGTATTTGAATCTGTTATGCTTAGTTTATATTCTTTGAAAGACTGTGTTTCTAAATGTATTTTAGATAGCTAAAAATAGTGTGTAAAACATTTCTTTTCTGTAATATTTACAGGAAGCTTTACTTATAACAGCAAAGATCTTATAAAGCCTTGATTACATTTAAATCTTTTAAAAAATGTTCTCAAAGTTCTTCTCTTCCACTTTATTTTGTGTCCCAACATGCCATGCTAGTTGAAAGTATAATTCATTTTGAGAACATTTTCTAGACTCTTCTATCTATTGCAAATATAGTTAATTTTTTAATAGAAGAAAATAATCAAGTTCAGATTATGTTATCTTTGAAAAGATGTTAATCTTGAATTTAAGATAAACTTAGACAAGTACTTCTTAAAGTACTTGTTTTAAAGCCTGTTTTACTCATTCTTCTCAAAGTGCAGCATGCTTAACTTAAAGTTTGGCTTCCTTTATTTCTAAACACCCTTTTGGAAACATTGTGTGATTGTGTTATAGATTCTGGGTGCTTACATTTGAAATTTATACATTGGTTTGGAAAATATGAAATAATCTATCTTTCTGATTTTTATTTCTGTATATTGATGGTGTCACATAGTGATTGTGAAATGAAATCGAGATTTTTAAGATTATATTTAGTGACAGAAAAATAAGTAAATTTGTAATTTTGAAAGTAGACTATCTCCTGTATAGTGAACTATCCTCACTGTGAGAAACAGTGGGGAAATTGATGTAAATTACTTTTACGCAGTTTTACAGTTCAGCAGTACTTGATGGGATACAGACATGCCCATTATGTGAGGCCACCCCCCTGTTTATAAGAGAATGTCTTCTGTACCTCTTCGTAAACTCTTGTCATGAAATATTTCTAAAGAATTTTTAAAGGGCACAAAAACCTGGAAAACTGGGTTCTATTTTTTTATGAGTTCTTCTTACAGACATTGGTGGTTGTTTCTCCCCTGTAATTTTTACCATTCCATTCAGCTTAGTTTTCATTTCCAGTATAGCAAGGTTAATTGAAATGATCTGCCTCTTGCCTTTGCTGTTTCTTGATAGATTTTGAATTTCTTATCCTTAAAGTATTTATAAATTTTTATTATGTAACTGTTAAAAATAGAAGATGTAGGTTGAAAGTTAGGAAGCCTAAAATATTGTTTGTAGTTACTTTAAAAAACCTAAATTAAAGTGATTTGTTCTATTGTTAGAAATAAACCCTTTGAACATTTTAATCCAGTGGTTACAGTAGGAAAACAAAATTCTTGCTTTTCTTTTCAACCAGGGGATACACTACATCCTCCCCCTACCTGGCTTCCTACCCCAGTCTTTTTTCTTTTTCAATCTATAAAGAGCCTACAGTTTTACATGTTTTTAAAGTCTGACAGTGTAATTGATGTAATTCTATCATGTTAATACTAAAACACCTTTCCAAGTGATTTTTTTTCATCATCCGCCTCTCTTTTCTCCCACTTGTGTAGGCACGGTGAGCTAGGTAGGCATGTTGCATCACTGCTGCCATGGATACTCTTAAGAACAGGCATGTGGGTTGAGCTGAAACAGTGATGATTAGTTTTCTGAGTCCCCCCCATAACTATATATTCTTCACAATGAAGACTCTTATTTTAAAACATTTGCAAATGACTAGGTTGTGAGATGTGATGACTAAATCATCACTGCTATTGAAGCGCCAAATCTTGACCTCCATTTAGAGTAGAATTAATGCTGTATGCTAATTTAAGGCAATCATAAATGACTTATATTCCTTTTTTGATTAACATTTTAAACACAAATGTAGTATTTGTCTTGTCTCTTAGTGAAAAAGAAAATGTACTTTCTCTTTTAAGTTAAAAAAAAATTGTACTAGGTTTAGATATTTTGCAGGGGAAAGAGGCTAGAGAGCATTCCTACCGTGGCAGTATTTTTGGTCGTTAGTATACTGTGTCATTCAATAAGCTCGGATACGGTATTTTCACATAATGTCTTTCCAAGCGATACTTAGTTTTATGTTTGGAAGTTCTTGTGTTCTTAGTTAGCTGCTTTATAAATATTTCAGTTGGTGTGGAACTAATAATATTAGGGGCCTGGCAGAGAAGTGTGGTTTTGTCAGCTCATTATCACATGGGAAAATTAACTGGGAGCATACAAGGTCTAACAAGAACGAGTTGAGAATATTGTTGTATACAGTATATATTCTTAAGCTACCAATAAAGCGCTGTGTATAAACTTGCAGCTAAGTGCATTTACCCTTTGTCATAGAGACTTTTAAACTTTGTAGTAACTTGTGGGAGTGAGGGAGGGAAAAGGAGAAGGGCAGGCAGGTTGAGCACCAAAATTTCTTACAGTGGAGTTAGGCCTTTCTCCATTTCTTGTTTTACTGCTTGTTGACCAAGTAAGTGGAAAAGAGATGTTTTGTGTCTCATGATTTTAGGATTATTTAGCAGGAGCTCAGATAGGGAGCAGGAGAAAGATCTGAGAAGAAAAAAAATTTGTGTGTTCTTTGTTCTTAACCCTAGAAAGGAGAATATAAGCTTTTATATTTCAGGAGATTCTCTTATATTCAGTGGCAGTTGTCAATATTTTTTTTTTACCTTAACTTGCCAAAACTTGGAGTCCATATTAAGTGTCATCAGGGCAGGTTTGAAACATGCAATCTTAGGTGTTTCTCCCAATTAAGAAATTGGCAGCTTGTATGTTTAGGGGAGATACAGACTAGGTTTTCATTCTTTGTGTTAAGAGGAATTTTTCTGTTCTTGTAAGATATTTCCTTCATCTTTGAGATCTTTATTCATAACAGTTTGCAAGTCTGCATCCCTTAATCTTCCTACAGCCCTTTAAATTCCAGTTTATATATCTCTTCCTCAAGCAGTCTTTGATTGCTGATTAAGTTGCTCTATTTGTATAAAAGTGTGCTCAGTTTATAATAAAAGTATCATTGTAAAATTATAGTTGTATTTGTCTGTTTCTAGATTAAGCACTGCAAAGTAAGACTTTCTCCTATGGTGTATCTGCCTGACCTTGTGTGTTTTTTTGTTTCTTGGTACTGGGAAGCGAACATGGGACCTCATGCTTGTCAGGCAGGCGCTGCGCCAATAAGCTAAATTCCCAGCCCTGACCTTGTGTTAAAAAATGAATAATTTATTTCATAATGCATTTTAAACCTCACTTTAATATGGTTATATATTGATATCCTAGAAAATTGATGCCGAAGTTTATCGTTCTGGGCTGGGGAGGTAGCTCAGCAGCATAAGCACTTGCCTGGCAAGTGCAGGGTCCTGAGTTATATTTCCAGTACCAAAAAAATAAAAAAAAGTTTATCATTCTGTGCTTATAATGAATTCAGAAGGATCAAGAAAATAGTTTACCTTTGCATTGTTTTCCACCCATTTCTCAGTTTATTATCATTTCTTAACATTTAATTTGCTATTCATTTAAATTGATTTGACTGTATATAGAGTTAACTGTATATATTGTTTTTGGCCTGTACTTGAATTGGGAGAGACACAGTCCTTTCTCATTTGATAGTGTTTACTTCCATCTCTGAGCTGCAGAATGTTAACAGCTTAAGCAGTGAACTTTGTGTGATAATGGAAA
>RJWT010022293.1:0-17241 GCA_004365215.1 Cuniculus paca
CAGGGAAGAGGATGCAGTAGGACTCAGGAACAAAGACAACAGCATGTACAAGAAAGGATGGTGGGATCAGAAAGTAGCAAGTGGGGATGTGGACGTGAGTTCCACATTTCCAGGAATAGGGAAAAGATGTTCTATGATGGAAACTTGGGGCCTAGAAATACATGAGGGAGGTGATGTGAGGCCTTCATCTACCTCTTGCTTTACAGATAAGCAAACTGGGGTATGGAGAGGGGAAACTACACAGGAACTGATCAGGATAACCAGATTTGGATCTGTCCATCTTAGTGCATAGGTATGAGGAAAAAAAAATCAGTTTCTGAAATGGTATGGAGACCCAAGACTGTGTGGTGTTGGAATCTACCTGCACACTTGCCTCCCCAAAATGAGCTGTCTGCTCCAGAACATCAAAAATGGTAAAGACAATCATTGCCTCCTGCTAAAGGTGGCAGTGGTGACTCAAAAAGGCTCTCATAAACATAGAGGACTCCGCGTTCTATAATCTGAAAGGCTGAGATGTGGTGTGTCAGGGGAACCAGAAGTAGCACAGCTAGAGAGAAAAGGACTTGGTGGGAGTGGCTGAAGGGAAGATGGAGAAGAAGATGAAGACCAGCCAGGAAAGGAGATTGGCTTTTATGCTAACAGCAGTGAGAAACTCTTAATGGATTTCTTGGCCTGATCCCAGCTGCAGAGTGAGCCCAGAAAGAAATCAACAGTGTCATCAGTGGAAGAAAACCAAACTACCCTCCTGGTTCCCGATGAAAGGTAAAGAAAAATCAGGAAGTAAGGCTGCAGAGTGGCAGTGGCAGGAAAACTCGGTGGGGCAAGCCCTTCGGCCTTCGCTCTAGGCCCTAGGCTAGAGCATGCTGGAGCTGGTACACTCCATACCCTGTGCAGCAGACAGGACCGTTGGTGAGCAGAGCCTTCCTCTCCCGCTGCCAGCGCTCCTCAGAGGTGCGTCCTTCGGCAGCAGCGCTCATGTACGCACAGGGTGCAGAGGAGATCATGCCTTCCGCGGAGGCTCCCAGCCCTGTTCTACCCCCACCGCGCCTTCTAGCAACTATGGTTTAATGGTTGGCCTTCTCTATCAGATTATGAGCAGCCTGAGAACAAGAAATGCGTCTAACTCATTTTCGAATTCGAGTTCCTCACAAGAGCAGTCCTATGCTATGGTTTGAAAAGTCCCTCCCAAAGCCCATGCATTGGAAATTTAATTCCCGAATTCCTGTGTTGACCATATTAGGAGGTAATTAGGGTTAGATGAGGTCATGAGGGTGGGGTCCCCATAATAGGACTAGTGGCTTTATAAGAGGAAAAGACCTGAGCCTGCATGATCCCTTGCTCTTGCCATGGGATACCCTCTGCCACATTGGGACGCGAAGGAAGACCCTCACCAGCTGTGGCCCTTCAGCCTTGAACTTCCCAGCTGCCAACTGTGAGAAATAAATTTCATTTCTTCTTCAACTGCCCAGTCTATTATGTTACAGCATCATAAAACTGACAAGACCCCATAAATGTATTGGATTTACATATTATCATTTATTTAATTAATTGGATTATACTAAATAGAGTTTTATCCAGAATATATTATGCATTTTAGTCATTTTGGAGGGACTTAATTTATATCAAACGTATGTAACTTCTATAAGGAACAAAAATTTGAGTTCTGTACTATTCGCTTTAAAATACATTTTTTGTTGTTGTTGTTTTGTTTTGTTTTCTGAGATAGGGTCTCACTATGTACCCCACGCTGGCCTTGAATTCTCGTCAATCCTCTTGCCTCAACCTCCCAAGGGCTAGCATTACAGTTATGTTCCAGTTCTCCCTGCTAAAATTCACTTTTGAAACCCAAAATTTCTCTGATTTGGGAGCTATCCAGAAATGATCAAAGCATATGTCCATTTGATCACAATACCCTTAGCAGAAAGGACTACGTGTTTTCAGCTTTGATCTCTCACAGGACATGTCATAGAGTAAGTGGTTCATTATGCAATGAATATATAGGTTTCACACACTCCCACTCATATATATTTTTTGTGCTAATGAAGGGTTTTGCAGTTGCAGATTCAAGTAGTTTTTTAAACATATAATAGAAGTATAAACAGGAAAATTCACCATAATATATACCAAAGGCAAGTGAATGTATAGTTATTATGCATCAAAAGCAAAAAGGATGGATGATAAAATTGACTATTTAATAGAAGCATTTCTCCAATGTTTAATAACAGTATACAAGGAAGGAAATGGCATGAAATGCTACCTATCTTCAAACTTTAAAAATAAATGTGAAATGATTTAAATAAAATACTACAACTGTAAAATCAGTTCAGAGAGGAAATGTTTCAGAATAAATGATTTTCAAGAAGTATGACTATGATCTAACATATGAGAAATAGTTGAACAAATGGTAGACTGCCTCCTCCAGAGCATTATTAGCGAGCCAATGGGCGAGTGTTTTGTGAACCACTTGTAACTGGAGAGCCTGCCGGAAAAGAGCGGGTGGAGTTTCCGAGGAGCCAGACAGAGCTGGGATTTTCTCAGCTGTGTTTGCAGTTTCACTTAGGCGCTGCTCAAAGTCATCTCTAACATTTAATAAAAACATATGTAATTTTCTTCATGCTTAGTGTGCAGAAAACAAACTCCCATATCCAGCTTCTGCATCCTTGGAAGTTCTTCTACTTTTTCATCCCTGAAATCCACCAGAGGACTCTGCTCATTGCCCACTTCCCTATTCCTTCATTCACCTGAAAACAAGAGGATTGAAAGTTTGAGTCCAGCTTGGACAACTTAGCAAGACCTTGTCTCAGAACTAAAAATGAAAAAGGCCTGGGGATGTAGCTCAGTGTGAAGGCCTGGGTTCGATACTAGTACCACACACACATACGCATGCACACACAGAAACAAACATAATTTCCTTAAAATGGAAGCAACCTTACAAATCACTGGACAAAAGACACCAGGAAACTGAGTTTGGCATCAACCAGGTCACAGTACTATTCAATTACAAGCACAAGAACTTTACCCTCCCATCTCCTGATATCCCTCTACCATGTCTATCCCATACAACTCCACAATGTCTAACCCAACAGCAGCAGGTGTAATAGTCCTCACGAATTTTCCAAAATTTTATGTATTAGCAATGGACTCTAGATGGCTCTAGGGTTGACTTGAAAATCCACTTGGTGCCCTGAATGCCCTGATGGAAACAATTTAATACTTCTTGGTCTTGAGTGATCCTTATCCACACACGTCATGTTTTCATGTGCTGCATTTTGTGTCATTGAAAGAGTCATGCAACATTTTCCCAGCTTTCTAGGGCACAACTGTCAGTTGAATTTTTCTTGATAATGAAAATCCTCATTGTGCACACTCTGACAGTAGTCATGAGCTGCACGTGCCTCTTGCACACCTGAAGAGGAACTAGTGCAACTGAGGAAATAATTTTTTTTAAATTTTATTTCATTCCAGTCAAATGAAGTGGAATTTGTGGCTAGTGATTACTGTGTCAGCCAACAAAATCCTATAGTCTCTATTGCATTTCTAACAATGGGTATGTGATGCATCCTTGAATTGATATCTTACTGTATTGTTTCTCCTGCCCTTTGAAATTTCACTTGCTTTTCACTTTAGCTATTATAGCAAGTACAGTCTAATGTACAGACGTACATGCACTGCCATGAAAACTGTTGCTTGTCTATTTTTTTCTTTTGATTTATTCACCTGATTTAACATCTGGCAAGTGAAATTACTACTTGCGTGGTATTCTGAGTGAGTTATTCCTCAAAATCCTCAAAGAGCCCTAAATATATCTCTATTCCCTTCATCCTCCCGTGGCACACCCTTGGGAGCAAGAACTCAATCAAAAACCCAGATCTTCCACTGCCAAGTCCTGCTGGGGCCTCTTTTCACCTTGCTTCTCTGCTTTCCTATCCTCCCCAACTCATGCCTGAGGGCTCCTGTCTCCCAAGCCAGCTTATCCTTTTTTATTATCTTTAGAAACAAAGACATAGGTCATCTTGATTTAAGGGATTTCCTTCTAATCCAGACAAAACAGAAAGTGCAGGGATGTTCTAATGCTCCGAGTCTGCACAGAGTCCACAGTCCTGTCCCAGTTCTTCACTCCTGACTGGGGAAGCAGAAGGGAGCGTGCACAGTATTTGGAGGAGAAAAGGCTGGCGGCCTTTCATCCCCTGAGTAACCTCGGTTTGACATGGTTCTTTCTTTACTTCCCTGCATCCCAGCCTCATGAGTCATAGCCATCTCCACAGAGGAAGCTCAGGGGATGCTGCAGAGGGAATATCAATTCCACCCTATGGATTAGCATAGATGAACAGATCACTCTCCATACCATTTTGATGGTGAATGCTGCAAAGGCTGAGCGAGCAATGCCATCTACCTTGTCAGTCTGGGCAATATTAAAGACAGAGACAGCACTAGAGAGGTGTAAGATTTACAGTACCCTAGAACGATGAGTCGGTACTTACTAGAAAAGGAGGGATGGAAAAAAACAAGGAAAGTGATCACTAGATCATATGAGGTGAAGTTACAGAGACACTTTTAACACTGTGAGTAGGCATAGGAATGATAAAGAGAACACTAGGCAGGAGTAAGAAGCCATGGCAGTTGTCCTTAGAAACAGAAAGCCTTGCTACAACCATTGGCTCATGGATGCACTAATCAGAGCAAATGTCATGAGTATTTCAAGCTTATTATCCCCACAGGCAATTATCTGGTGCTAAACCAGACTGAGTTAATCCACGGTAATCCACAGAAGCAAACAGTTTATAGAATGAGAACCCTGATCATAACAAACCTGAAGTCTACCCACTTGTGGAATTTTCAGTTGTATTATGTCCTTTTTTTCTGTGTTTGGGATTTAGACTCTTGTGTCATTCTTGCTGTTAAATTCTTAGATGGTGAGCTATTCCAGGGAAATTCAGTCTTTTGAATACTTGACAGAAATTCCCTCCTTTGTAACCTGTGAAAAGTGAGCATTAATCGCTACATGTAATAATTACATAGAGGGAAAAGAAAGGGAGGGTACTGGAAACTCTTGTAGTCTGCCACTTGGTCAAGTCATTTGAACCTGGTTGAATGTCAGCTTCCTTGTTTACAAAATAAGGATGGTATAAAAGATAATTTTTTAAAGCTTAATTTTACCTAAGCAAGTAATTTTAAACGTAATCTGACCACCTGAACTGTCCCCATCTTTTTTCTACTGAATTAATTATCATAAGAGTAACCATCTCAGTGGAGACAACAAATGAAAGTGGAGGTGACCTGGCTGAAAGGAGAGTAGGCCCATCTCCTCAGTCCCCTGTACTGTCCCGAGGTGGCCCATCAGCGGCTCTGGGGATATCCGCAGGACCTGGAAACAGCTGAGAATGACTAGGTGCACCCCCGTGTCTCAGATGTTAGGAAGGGACAGTGAGGGACATAAGGCTCCTTCTTCAAGTTGCTCTCAGTCATCCAGCCCATCAATCTCCCCTCCCCATTGAGCTCTTAAGCTATATTAATACATGTTTAGCGGGGGGAAGGGGGAGAAAGTTAAAGGATACTTGACTCCAAAATCATTAATTTGCCTTAGTCATCAGAGCATGTAGGATCAAAAGGAGTATTTTCGAAACCAAGGATAGCTCCCAATAATCAAAATTATCTATTCCTAGGTTCTACTGTGCAACAAGGACTGCACCACTGGGAGACATTCACCCCATGTGGGCACTCTGCCATATCAACAGAGACCCAGGCACTGCCCAGCTCTGTACCATATTCTTTGAAGGAAGGACATTAGCCATCCTTGTATCAGCTGCTCCTCATCACAGATGCCTACACTCTTCTGGGTTTCACCTTCACACTCTGGGCATGAAGGGCCCAATCTGTGTTGTCCACTGGGGTCAGCTGCTTATTCCTGGTGTCTCCGTTCACGGAGGCACACCTCTTGGTGTAGCCTGATTGCCCTGCGGTCCATCCTCCTCAGTCCTTCCTCCTCCCTTCACATCTGCTCCAGTTGTAAGCCCCAAATGTTCACTTGTGGAAATCCAGTCCCTGATGTGGCAGTGTAGAGAGGCAAGACCCAGGGAGATGACTAGGTCATGATGGTGGAGCTCATGAATGGGATTAGTATCCTTATACAAGGGACTCCAAAGACCTCTCTTACTCTCTTTCCACCTTGCAAGGACACAAGAAGTCAGCAGTCTGCAACCCAGAAAAGGACCCTAGAAGAGGACTCCACCAGATCCCGACCGTGCAGGCACCCTGACTTAGACTTCTAGCCTCTCTGTGAGAAGTAAATTTTTGTGGTTTCTAAACCACCTTGATATGGTATTTTGTTATGGCAGCCCAAACTGCCTAAGGTTCCATTCTCTGGTCATTAGCACTGCCTGAGGCTGGGAAGCCTGTCGACCTCAATGTCAGGAGTTAGGAAGCCAGCCACCTGGTCACTGCACCAGCCCAGGCCACGCCCTGCCAGCCTCCATCAGTTATAAGGATCATGTTGTCATCCTATCTGCCCTATTCCCATGAATTGGTTCTAAACTTAGGAAGTGGAAAGATATGCTACTTACCAGTTCTCTTTTCTGCACATCTCCCCAGTGTCTAAAATAGAGCTTAATGAATACTTGGTCGAAGAAGAAAATGCTGGATCACTCCTCTAGGACATCTGTGATTATGCAAATTTATATTCCCAGAGGTGAGAATTAAAACAGATGGCAGGCATGTAAAACCTTTAACAAGTAAACAAGAACACAGACTTTTACTAGTATTTATGTTACTGAGACGCCTAGCAGAGTACCTGGAATTTTTTATTGAATGAATAAATGTTCACAGATATACACATTCCAACTTGGATTTCTGGTTCAGAATAAAGGAGAGAAATCAGCAGCTAGGAAAGTTTTCATGTCACAGTTTCTAGTCAGAATGGTTAAGCAGTAAAATAATTACTAAGACTAAAGAAAAGCATGCCAGTTAGAATATCCCTTGGCTCAACCCCTTCCTCTGTTAGTATTAAAAAGTAGGACTAACCCATGTGGAGTAGACGAATGAAGCTAACTAACAAGCTTTTTTAATGTCATGTTACATTTGGGGCTCTAATTTGTCTCATGAAATGGCTGAATGTACAACAACAAGGAACATTTTAAAGAAGTTCTTATGAGTTGGTTTTATAAAATGATATTGTAAATATTCTTGGATGTTAAAATATGAAACTCTGGTATTCACACACATCATGGAAAAGTAGGTAAAAATAGGACATCAGTAGAGCTACTACTACTCCCACATCCTGTTCATATTTATTTTCCCCTCTTGCTGAGTTTTAGCTAGATGCACAGATGCGTAGAATTAAGACTGCATTTCACAGCCTCCCTTTCAGCTAGGTGTGATGTGTGACTAACTTCAAGCCAAAGACGTGCAGTGGAAGGGATGTGTGGAATTTTTGCTTTCTAGAATGCAGACGTGATGACCGGGGCTCCAGCAGCTAGACTGAGTTATCAGGTGACTTTGAGAACAAAAGGCACCCACTGGCGGAGGAATATGATCATTGAAGCTGGCGTCCCTAACATCACGAGATGTACCAACTCGGGACTGATTCTCTCCAGATACTGGGAATACAGGGGAAACGGATAAATGAACTCAATGTCAGTTTCAGTTTTTATATCACTTATGTCTGATCCTAATGAACATATAGGTTCAGATACAGGTGAGGACTTCACAGATCATCCCGGAAACATAGGGGGAAGATCCTTAGGAGCTGCAGAAGAATTCGGTTTCTTCTCTCCTCAGATCTTTCCTTCAGCAATTTCCTCCTCTTCTTTATAGTGATATTTTATCTAAATAAGCACAGACCCATACAAATCTATGTTTGCAGCCTGTGTATGAATTAACATCTGTAAGACTGAAAAAGTTAACGTTTCCACATCTCAGTTACTTTATTTGTAAAATACAATAAAAGCATACATTTCTTATGCTAAAATTAAACATAATAATGTTATTAAAGCGCTTAGTACAGTTAAGGTTTACACGAGTAAAGATTAAATAAATGTTGACTGTCAAAATTGATATTGATGCTATAGGTAATTCTAAAATTGACTAAAGTGAATGCTCTTCTAGCCCTACCAATGGAAGTTTCATGATGAGTTTTCTGTTGTATTATCAATTTTTTTTTTTTTTTTTGTGGCACCGGGGAGTGAACTCACGACCTTGCGCTTGCCGGGCAGGCGCTTATACCGCTGAGCTAGATCCCCAGCCCTGTTTTTGAGACAGGGTCTCACTATGCCGTTCAGGCTGGCCTTGAGCTCACTTTGTAGCCCAGGCTGGTCTCGAACTCACAACGATCCGCCTGTCTCAGCCTCCCGAGTGCTAGGATTACAGGCGTGAGCCACCACGCCCGGCTGTTTTTGCTTTTTGAGACAGGCTCTTTCTTTGTAGTTCAGGCTGACCTTAAACTCACTATGTAGCCCAGGTTAACCTTGATCCTCCTGCCTCAGCCTCCTGAGTGCTGGGATCATAAGCATGCACTCCCATGCCGGCTATATCATCGCGTTGTCAGGTAGTTCCTTTAGAAATGGCTTGACAATTAAAAGTATTCCAGGTCTTTCTTGCCTCAAACAAAGAATTGAACGAGACCAGCCAAAAACGGTGCCAAAAGTTTACTTGAAAAGTGCGGGGTGAAGGGGAAAGAACTGATTGAGTAGAGCGAGCTTGGGTCAAACAAAAGAAAGGATAAAAGCAAAATAGAGGTGCACTCTGTAGTCTGCAGTTGGGTCAGAGTCACCGTGGCACTGCTGTGCCCTCAGGCTCCTTTACACCCTCGGGCTCCTTTACATCGTTGCGCTCACTGGGTGGGAGCCGGTGAGAAGCGTACACATGGGCGAACCTTCTCGCACCGCCCTGGATCTTGCAATTGACAGGTCCCGCCCGCTTCTCCAGCCTGCTTTGCCACGCCCTCTCTCTTATATCAATCGTGTTTTAAAGCACTGGTAACTTTTATAGGTATCCCAAGGCATCTAAAATTTAAATTTTAATCTATGGATCAATTTAAAAAAAAAGGTTTTTTTTGGCAGCAGAGATTTGACCTGGACCCTTCACATTGAGCTATATACCCACCCTTTCTTAAAAATTGCATTATTAATTCCATTTCTCTGGGAGGCTGAGGTATGAGGATCACAAGTTTGAGCTCAACCTGGTAGAGGTTAAATTGATACTTGTCTATCTTGATCGACTGCTTATACTCAAGAACCTCTTTATTAAGAGTATCTTAGCAATTCCACTTGATTCACCTGGGTGGGGAAGTATGCTTCCGTGATTATAGGGAAATGGTTAACATAAAGTACACATAGACGATTACCGCTGATTTTCCAAATTGATAAAGGCTGAAAATGAAGGTGGTTACAAAAAGGATGCATTGTTCCACAAAGGAGAAACGCCAGATGAAATGCCACAGCGTCAGCCTGGCAACCTCCTCGGCATTCTCTGCAAAAGACAGAGAGACAATCTCCAAATCAGGAGAGACGGATAGTGCCCGGATCATTACTCACTGCAAATATCATCACTCTGGAGTGAGTAAGAGAAACAAAGACACTAGTAAGGGCAGGAGATCAGGAGACAAATTTATAGTTACATGCAGAATATTAAAAGAAAACTCAATAATTTACCATTATTCATATTCATAGCAATGTTTTTCCAGTACTGGGGATTGAACACTGGGTTTTGCTCATGCCAGGCAATAGCTCTACCATGGAATCCTCTTCACTATTTATTTATTTTTGAGACAAAGTCTTGCTATGCGTCACAGATGGGATTCAAATTGAGGTTGATTGCCTCAACCTTCCAAGTGGCTGGGATTACAGGCACACACCACAATGCCTGGCAATATTCACGTTATTGTAAGTAATAATACATTCATAAGAAAATATCCTGAAAGTATCCATAATGAAGAAATCCCAAGTAAAACTGTGCTAACCTTCAAGCTCGTTTCCAGTGAAAATAGTTTCCGAGCTCTGCCTCAGTTCCTGGACAAATGTATCTCATTTTTCAGTCATTAAATCCAGGATGGGAAATACCCAAACAACTTCACAACGGTTGTAGTGGTTGCCTGGAGCTCTGTAAGAAGAGTTTAGTAAGTTGGATCCAATTGGCTTGTCCTGACTCCCTAGGAAAAAAATGCTGTGATCAACTAGTGATGTCCTCTGAGTTCAGGAGAGGAATGGTGGGTCCACGCGCTGACTGTGCTTTATGTCATCTGTGCTTCTGGTCTTACCAGATTGTACGCCCCAGGTATCACAGCTGAACATCTGCCTTCCTCCCTTTGGCCTAATCACTTCAGTCTCTCTGGAATGGAGGAACAGAGTATTCATCACTCAGCCATGCTACAAACCCAGCACTGGCTGAAGCGTCATAGTAAGAAGCACCAACTTGCTTGATTAGGACATCCAGGGTTGCAGTGGTGTCCAGCACAGTCAGATCAAAGCTGCACTGGGTTCTCAGATTGTTTCCTCTCTCTTCCTTTCTTCTCCGCCCAGGCAAGCCTTGCCTAGAGAGGGCAAGGGGGCTCCAGCGGCACCACACTCAGCAGCCACAGCAGAAGATACAACTATTTTCTGATAGTCCTTGGTAGAAAAAACCCAGACAGGATGCTGACTGCCCCTGATGCATTTACCTGGAAATACTGAGCCTGATCACTAAAGCTAAGCAGGCTGCGTGCTCTGAGTGGCTTTTCAGCTTCAGCGTTGACACGGGTAGCTGGGAAAGAAAGAATAAACGCCAGCTGGCAGCTGATACACATGGGATGCCTTCCTCACAGTGAAGAGAGTCTAGTACCTGAGAGGGGGGATGCTGTCACCCCACATGCCAACCAGCTCCAGCTCATTGTTCTCATCCGCTCTGGTATCTGTCCCCTAATGCCAAGCAAGTGTCCCAGGCCTCTGTGCGGATGGATTTCCCTGCTATTGCCACCTACCTGCCCTCCTTCCTCAACTCAATGACTACAACACCTGACACTTGTTAGAACCCCCTCCCCAGCCCTGGTTCAAGCAATCTTTACTCCCTGTCCTGCCCCATAGGATTTGCCGCTGGTTCTGCCTGCCACAGTGGTGTTCCTCCCAGAGACTGCAGCGGAGTTTTAAGGTGGTTCAACCCAGCCCATGCCAGAGGAAGTGGGTGAGCAAGGAGGATAGGGAAGGCTTTGACTTGGGAGCCGAACGTACCTGGATCCACTTCTAGTCCTTCCCCTTCCCACTGTACAACCCCAGACACACTAATATCTGGAGAATCCATTTCTTCATCCATAAAATAGGACTAAACTAGTTAATGCAGGGAGAAGCACTCCAGGTCTCAGCTCTGCGTCTTGTTTCCAAAGCCTTCAACTGTCTAGGGTCATCCTTTCTTTTAATAGCAAATGGGAAAAAAAAGCCTGGAAAATATTTAATATTCTCATTTATTTAAAAAAATTCGTTTATATACATTTTCCCTTTTCCCAGACCAGGCCCTGAGCCCCCGCCACATTCTTAGCGCACCCCTCCTATGTGGTCACCTCTGATCCACCTGAAAGTTCTGCTCATTCGTGTCTCAGGGAGACAGGGAAGAGCTGTCCCATAGGCGACTGGGAATATTTCAAGTAGCAAAGCCTAAAAAATGGACCAAGGGGTAAATTAAAAGAGAAGAAACCCACTCCCAGAAGAAAGCAGCAAATCAATCTTTTCTGGCTGAGTAAGAGGCTTTGCACACATTAGGCATCCATAGGATATGGGGAACCATCTTATTTAAACCACTTAAAACTGCCATTTGGAGAAAGAATCTACAAAGACCAGCTGAGCAGTTTCCTGGAGTCAGATGCCCTGGGGAGAGATTCAGACACATCTGATGAGTGATGATTGTGTAAGGAGGTTTAATTATGAGTAACCTATAATAGAGCAGGGTCTTTTTTATAAAACTGAATATAAAGTTCCTAAAAATAGATGCAACAAGATGGTATGGAGTCCATGCAAAAGCAGCCGAGAAGCAGTGGTACCACCATGTCCACCAATATCTAGTGACACCCAGGTCCCCACTCAAGCTGGGACCCTGGGGCAGGGTTACATTCACAGGCTTTGGGCACCCCCCAAACCTGCTGCACTCAGTCTCTGAATTTCTCAGTTTGTGGGCTCCCTAAGACAGCTGCATTAGCCTAAATCACCCCTTACACATTTTTAACTTGTCATCCAAATTTAGTCATCATTAGTTAAATTGTTCCAGAGAATATAGTTTCTGGTATATTAAACACTGACACTTTAAAATGATATTCTCTGCAATGTAGTTATCAGTTTACAAGTGCCCCATCAAGATATCATACACCATCCTCCATTATTAAAAATACAAAAAGAAATTTTTTTGATCAGTGACAAGTTTTACATTGGTTCTATTTCTTTTTGAACTTGTACTTCCATTTCACTTCTTTGCAGAAATTTTATCTAAATATATTTTGATTGTTTTTTATTAATTACCCTATAGTATGCACAAAAATCATATAAATTGACATTTTAATTTTTAAATTTTCCTACAAATAAGGATCAAAGTGTTAAAAATAATTTCTTTTGGATTAAAATATTATTAATAATGCCAAATTTATCTAAAAGTATCTTACAAAGTTTGGAACACACCAAACAAAACAATTAAAATTGTACTGGAAGTCACTTAGCAAAAAGGATAGAGCACTTTAAAAATTTGTGTATTTATGGTAATTACCAATTGATTGTGTAAGTGTATAAGTGAGAATTTAATAAATTCTTTACATACATAATGAAGTAAAAATAAACAATTTATTTAAAGAAATAATGATGTAATTAAATATGCTATGAGTGATTAATTAGAGTAACTAGTATTTATTAATAGTGTAGGGTTCCTTTTTCCTTTTTTTTAGACCTATAGATTCTAAAAACCTTTGTTCACATATATTAGTACAGGGGAATAGAAGGAAGTTTTTAAAAGTAGTATTTTCAATTCTTTGAATTCCTTCTGAGTTAAAGGCCAAGAATTGCATGGTTATTATTAGCACTCTTCAAGTATCAGACCTTCTGTTTTGTTGAAAGAACTGGAAAACTACCTAACTTGCACAGAAGTTGGTAACTCTTTTGTTAGACCCAAGTTCTGTGATAGTTACACTGACATTTTAAATTGTTCCCTTTGGTGCTCTGAGAAGTTTTTACACCTGGAGCATTGCAGCACAGTGAGAAACTGTGTGGATAAAAAGTCTGCCTTTCTTTTGTTGGTAGGAACAGGGCAGTATGAGAGGGGGCACCCTAACAGCAGAAAGTTTCTTAGAAAAGAGACTTGTGGACATTAAGGACCTAGAAATCACCTTAAAATCATATGTGGTCACGGCATCTTAAAAAGTGTCCTACCTAGTTCCATTCATCTCAGGGTTGGGCCATTTAAAAGCTCTCCAAGTAGTTGGTCATGTTTGAGAAGGCTTGTTTGAGGTTCAAAGGAGATCTTGTTGGATAGAAAGATCTTTTACCAGAGAAAAGCTTATTTTAAGTTTAATATAAATAAGAAAGAGAGAGAGAGAGTTCAAGGACAAGGATCTCAGGGAACATACGAATTCAGAGAAGTGAGCCCAGCACTCAGGATGCTTTTGCAGTGGGGACATTCGCCATCTGGAAGAAAGGTTGAGAGGCTGAGTTTGCTACTCCGTGTCTCAGGGATAAGAGATAGAAATTTAAATCAAAGAATAGTGCTAGCCCAGTTCTCTAATAAAATATATTCCCGGCCTTACTTTGAATTGGGAAACTCAAGGACTTCACGCTACGAGCAAAGGCAACCCAACTCACACAGACAGCAACCCAGTTTCACACTATCCGAGGGCCTCCAAAATTTCCTTCAAGGCATACTTTGAAGATCCACTCTATTATTCTACCATCTAGAGTTCCCAGATAGCTAAGTACACTAATTTTATGTGTAAACAAAACTTACTTAAGCAGGGAGATAATATCCCATGCCCCAAATTATTTCTGTACTTCCAAAATATTAGAGTTTAGGATACAATCAAAAGTCACTAGACACATGAAGAAAAAAAAACACACTGAATAAGAACTAGCAAAAATAACAGGAACAGACCCATAAAGACTCTCCACTTGAATAGATAAAAGCTATAGACTGTAAAACAACCATATTTACTATGTTCAAAGAGATAGGAGAAAATGTTATAATTTTTAAAAAGATCTGTAAACTATAATGGCACCAGAGATTTGAAAGACAACAAAATTGATACTATAATACTGAAAAGACAGTGGCCAAAATTAGGAATTCTGTGACCAGGCTTAACAGTTAATTAGAAAAACCAGCAAAGAATTAGTGAACAAAAAAAAATATAAGAATAAAACACAGAGAGTGCAGCATGAAGAAAAAAATGTTAAAAATAGACTCAAGATTGAATGAAACCTTCTAACAGATCCTCAGTTGTAGTTACAAAGAGACTATCAGTAAGTCTGAATAGAACAAACTCACATCAGAGTAAAATCTGATATTTTAAAAACAAAATAAGATTTCCAAAGCCAAAGACAGTCAGAGGTCTTCATTTTATTTTATTTTATTTTAATTTTATTTTATTTTATTTTTTTGCAGCACCGGGGATTGAACTCACAACCTTGCGCTTGCCAGGCAGGCGCTTAGACTGCTGAGCTAGATCCCCAGCCCTGAGGTCTTCATTTTAAAAAGGCCTGTCAATCACAATTTTTATATAGATGTTTCTAAATATCATGTCATTTTAAGGAGCTACATACCTAGCCCATTATTCTCTGTTACAACAAAATGTTCTTTTCCTTCAGTTCATAGTCTTTAATTATTTTGTTTATAGTACTTGTTTATAGTCTTTGTCTCAGCTTCAGCCCTTAAATATAATCTCCATGCAGGCAGAGGCTGTCTCCCCTGTTTCCTACATTATTTCTGGAGAATTTATAATGTATGGACTCTGAGTTGACATGAGGGTAAGGCCAGTAAAAGTCCTGGAACAGAGATGTAAAGAAGTCCTCTCTCCCAGGGCCATCCCCCAGGGCCAACTTATGTAAGAACAGAGCCTTAAAGATATCAGAGAAGAAAAATTTGTATTTTTCTAAGAAATTCAGCACTTTGTTTGGCAATCACCTTTTTATCAACAACATGAGATAGTAGAAGATAACAGAGCAAATCTTTCAGCTAAGACAAAAAAATTTTTCACCTAAAATTCTATAGCCAAGTCCTATGATTTGGGTATGGTTGGTCTCCAAGAGATTTATGTTCTGGAGGCAGGTCCCTTGTGGCACAACTGGAGGGAAGGAGCCCCTTAGAGGTGAGATCTTGTAGAAAGTAATTAGGTCAGGAGGTAGCGCCCTTATGCATGGATGAAAGCTGTATCTCAGGAGTGGTCAGGTCTGGTAGTAGTGGACCAACTGCAGTGAGAGGCTGTTGTAGAAAGCAAGCCTGATTCCTCCCTGGTCTCTTGCTTCCTTGCTCACACATGTGGACACCCCTTGTGCTCATGTTCCGTTCCCTTTCTGCTTCTCCGCCAGAGGGCCCTCAATGGGACGATGGTGCCATGCTGTTAGGATCCTCTAGCCCCTAAAATCATGAGCCAAATAAGCCCTTTTCCTTTATAAAATTCCTAGTCTCGCCTATTTTGTTATGGAAACGTAAAATGGACTAGGACCTACAGCCAACATTCAAATAGAAGGGCTAAGTATAGCCCTTCCTCGAACATGAAAGGATTCACAAAGTTTGTCATCTTCAGCCCCTTCCTGAAAGAATTACTTGATAACATATTTCAGCAAAATGGAAAAAAAAATGTGAGACACAAAAAATTTTGAGTAGAAAGATGGGTAATAAGTTCTAAATAATTCTGAAACATTGTGTAAAGACTAATGAACCAATGTGGAATTGAATCATTTCCACATGGTAGAAGGTGGAGGCAAGTAGGAAGTAAGGATTTCCAACGGCTTCTCTCTTCTTACTTGGTAAAGCTACAACCATGGTTTAATTCTAAACACTGAGAAAATACTGCATTTGATACATTTATTACATTTTCTAACAACTATTATAGGGATACAAATAGTACATAGTGCTAATGCATGAATAAAAGAACAGAAAAATTAATCCAACAGTAGTTACATATTTACTTATATAAATATAATTCATAAGGATTTTTGAAAACCCAATATGATATACACTAAATATTTTGCCTTAGAGAGGAGAAGGTACTGTGGGGATGAAGGGAAACTCTTTCTTTACTCCTCCTCCATATGTTTCTGATTTGCTTTTTTTCAAATAACTGTATTCACCTATTACGTATATAATTTTTAAGCATTAGCATTTTTATCTAATAAAATTCTAATGGGAAAGTTTTAGTTTTCTTTTTCTTCTCTCTGTGTCTCTCTGTCTCTGTCTCTGTCTCTGTCTCTCTCTCTCTCTCTCTTTCCCTGACATGGATACTCTTACACTGCTGGGGTTGAGAAGAAAACCATAAATGGATAGAAATTCTTTGAAAATAAATTTGGCAATATATCATTGGTCATGTTACAGATCATGTTCTTTTAGAACTCTTCCTAAGGAAATAAGATTAATGATGAGACTAAATATTGAAACAAAGATATTTATCCCAGTAAATAAGGGTAAGAGCAAAAATTTGGAAATGCCCCAAATGTAAAGGTCCAGAAACTATGTTAAAGTATATATATGAAATATAACATGCAATTGTGAGTCATTATATTGCAAGCAGTTTGCAGTAAAATGGGAGATATGTATGTTCTTTTTATTACAAATGCTAGTTCATATGAACTGTACAAAATAGTGAGTTTCAATGTGATATTTCCATACATGCGTATGACAGGTTCTGATCATGTGCACCCTCCCTATTACCCTTGTCTCCCTGGCCCCATCTCTTCCTTAATAGGCCCTACTTTCATGTCATCTTGTTTTTCTAGGTTCCACATGGTAAATATGTATGTTCTAATGTAGGATGTTTTAAAACCTACAAGAAGCATAATTGGATATATATTGGTTTGTGTGGAATGCCTTGAAAAAAGATGGAACTACTGAATCCAAATAGCTGGTGAACACAACCAGCATTTCTAAAAATGGAAGAAAGGATTTGTCTTTTCACTAAGGTTCAGTCCATAATAAGGATTTGTCAGAGAGGACCAAATTGAGCAAAGAAATGCCATCCTAAAACAGGCTGGAGGGAGACACTGTGCAGAGGGAGAAGCGGCTCCTGGCTGCTCCAAACACAGAGCTGACAGGCATGAA
>RJWT010022294.1:0-17244 GCA_004365215.1 Cuniculus paca
GTCAGTTCTTTAAAAAGAATCTGAAGATTCATTAGATATTCATGAAAGCCTCCTTCCTGGCAGCTTCTCCATTGTAGGTAATTACAGAGGGTTTAAAATATCTGACGCTGCTTGGAAGCACACAAAGCTCTGTCAGCTGCACACAGACAGCTGATTTGTAATTTAATTAACATCCTGGCTTGGCTGTTCTTCGCAGCAAAAAGCAGGAAAGTATTTCCTTTCATTTATGAATTTTGTTTGAAAAAATTCAAATGAAGCACCTGGAAGAGGTTGGAGCCCTCATATCAGCCCTGTTACTTGTATCGTGTCCTAAATCTGGGGAAAAAATATTCCTCTTTCAAGTGTCCTTTGGACCAGCTGCAGGGCCAATTGTGGGTCAGCTTTTTAAAGGGCATTTTTACTTAGAAAAGATACATATGTGACCAGCATACTTCTGGCCTCTTTTATTTGCTCTTTGAGTAGTAGGTTTTGAAGATAGATTTGTCTAGACTCCTCATTCACTCAATAAGTGTTTATTGAGTACCTACTGGGCAGCAGACACTGGCGGGGAGCAGTGGACCAAGCAGGTAAAGTCACTGGGTCCTTAGGAGTGTCAGTTCAATACAGGAGGCAAATATCAAGCAAATAAGCAAAAAAAGTGAGTATAAAATAAAGATATGTTGGGCTTCATGGAGAATAAGTTCCTGGTCCCCTGGAAAACCTATGAAGATAAGACCAATGAGGTAGGGCAAAGAGAACCTCCCAATCTGGGAAGCCAGCAGTTATCTCTGAGGAACTAACACTAAAATTAAATATGGCCCGTGTCACCCTCCTTCTTCCTGGTTTCCTCCTATCTAACCTCACCTCCACCTCAAATGGTTACATAACCATTCTTGGAGAATGAAATGGAAAGGGTGGAAGAAGAAAAGAGAAACCTAGTCCAGTCAAAGTACTATTTGGATTATTTATTTTAAATTTTAAAAAGAAATATAAATGCAATCTCTTCATTACATTAAGCATTCTTTTATTTTCTCTTTCTTCTTTTACATTCTTGTTTTCTATCCTGAAAGGGAGGCAGTGAATTGGAAAGAAAATCTCAGAGGGCCATAAAGGAAATCTGCTACCCAGATTCCCAGCACTTATGAAATAAAGAAGGAACTAAAAGAGAGAGGCTGCTGGCTACATGTTTCACATTTCTTAACTAAGTGAAATTTCTAAAATAGTTATCAAAGTGTTTGAAAAAAACAAATTTATCAATGAGAAAGGGTGATTGGCAGGATCTGGAAGAGAGTACCTAACTGTGGAACTTAAGCGTTTACAAATTTCTGATGAAGTGAAAACCCTTCATTTCCACATAGTTTGTTTGTTTATTTATTTATTTATTTATTTATTTATTTTGAGACTGCTTCCTTCCGAACCTTGGTTTTCTCTATTTTCTGAGCTGCATTCACATATTTTCAAGGCATCATCACTACCTTTGCAAATTTTTTACATATTTCATTTTCCTACTTACTTCACACTTTTCCTGAAATGTGTTTTACCTTTGTGCCAAAGCACATTTTTAAAACCAGGAAGTTTTCTTTCAGCAGCAGCAGTCTGTTAGCCCAAGTAGATAGGACACATGCATTCTGGCATATGGCTCGATCGCACTTTGGAGAAGACAAAGATAAATGTCAGGGTTCCTTGCCTTGTGAATTTAGATTACACAGGGGGAGATAGGACTCAACAAAAAGGATGCTGTTTGTCAATATAGCTAACAGAAACTGAAACAACCAGTATCAGGCTTTCTATAAGGAGTGGTACTCATCCCTTAGTTTGTACCTGCTTTGTAATGTTGCTTGTAAGTCTTAGTTAGAATAAACGCTTTATCAATTTTAGCAAAGTGCTCATGGCTAGTATTCACTAACTGTTAGGGATGATACTGTTACTGACTACTCATGAGCACACACACACAAAAGCTGTCCTCAGCTTTTGACTTGCCTTCTCTTCTCTCCCCTGCTTTCTGCCCTTTCTATCTCTTTTCTTCCTTTCTCTCTTCCTCTCTTACCAGTATAATCCCAACTGCTGCTGCAAGGGAGAAGTACAGCACCTTTTGTGCAGCAACAGAGATAAACTCAGATATTTATTTATGAGAATTTGAATGATTTGCAGCTCCTTAACCTATTACTATCCACTGTGCTGCACAGCACTGCTTTCCATATAGTGCTGGAAACCTTCAACTGATGGATCAGTTGTATGCTCTTGTGTTAGGATTCTGGATAAATCAAGATGGTTCTGGCTCACACAGGTTTCAGCACATGTGTTGAGCAGTCTATTCAGACTTCTGTACTTTGTGTTTCCATGTGGAGCCTGTGGTAGAAAAAAGAACATGAGCATGATTGTATACAGGCTCTACTTGGAGGAAAGTTTGATCTGGTGGATCACATTATCACGCAGATCATTTAAGCTTAATTCTGTTGTAAACCTGCATTCATTGGTCTCTGACTTCAGGTCAGTTGTCTGGAGATTTAGAAAAGAAAATGGCTTCGTATCTGCTTTTGAGCACTCGTTGGTTCACAGGGGAGAGGGGCACAAGGACAGGGTACTGTAATATAAAATTGTTACTGACAGGAAAAGGAGCAGAACACAGTGGGAGCTCACAAGAGAGACACCTCACTAGTCTTAACAGTCAGGGAATGCTTCTGAGGAGGCGACACCCAGTCTGATTAGCAAGGTCCTGTAAGGTTTGCCTGATGAAGTGCAGGACTGCGGGGAGGATTAAATTTAAGGAGTGAGGAGAGGATAGAATTTCAGAAGTTCTTTCTTGTGTTCCTTTTAAGAAATAAAATGAAACAAGACAGGGACACACAAATAATACCTCATTCTTTCCTGTCTTGATCGTTTTTTCTGCCTCTCTTCGCACTAGAGCTGAAAACAGAAGTATCTGTTGACAGAAGTTCTTTCATTACAGAATCTCCTTTAATGGACACAGCTAAGGAGAAAAGGAGAAGGCACACATTTCAAAGCAGAGGACTTCTCTAATGTCCCCATCCTATTCCAGACGACACAGAAACCCCCAGAGCTGCCCAGAATGGAATTAGCACCTACAGAGCACACCCTAAAATGAAGGATGACTCAGAATTTCACAGACCAATAGAGATAATCTTAAATAAGGGAATAACCTTTACAGAATTATTTAATCACTCTCCTCAGATAATTTTTGAAGATTTCCTAAGAATTCTAACTAGAATCCTAAGTACAAGACTATTTTAGTGCTACAGTTCTGGTCCGGCTCAACTCTTCCCACAATCCTGGACTCCGTCAGGAAAATCTTTTCAGGACCTTGACAATCAGATTTGAGTGTCACCTCCTCAGAGTTCTACATGTGCTGTGACTTTCTTGGACTATCCTTTATTTCTTTTCATATGATTGTAGATCCTGTTTCAAACTGGGAAGTTTCAGACAATGTTGGTCTGAATCATTTCTTCTCCAACGCGGTATATACTTACAGCTATCAGAACTATGTAGAGTAGCTTAACCGTGCACATGTATAATTTGCTTAAAGATATACAATCTTCTCTAGAACAAGAACTGTTTTTTTCAGTCTATATTCTCAGCATATATTATATATATGAATGATGAGGGGACAATCTAATATCCTTCAAGTATATGTCAAAAATATGTTTTTTGGGTTCATAATGGTTTATAATAAAAGAAAACTTGCATCTAGTAGACAAAAGTTTTGTATTTTAAGCAACTAATACCAATTTCACTCATTTATTCAAAAGTCATTTATAATTTTATTCAACAAATAGTTGAGAGTATACGTGGTAGGTAATTGGATATGAACCAGAGGGTGAATACCACCAATGTGGCTGTGAAAAATAACGGACAAACAGAAAAATATACAATTATATAGCATACAAATTGTGATTGGAGGACTATAGGAAACTATAAGAATGCCTACACAATGAAGACATTCTGGAGGAATGTTGTAAAACAAGGTGACTACAATTACTACTTCTGAACTGCACACTTAAAAATGGTGAAATGGTTAACTTAAAAAATAATACGATTATGTTGTTTTTTACTACAAATTTTAAAAGGGCAAAAAATAAATAAAAAACTGGAAGTAATGGTCTGTTTATACTTAGTACACAATTGCTTAAGTGAAAGTGATTAGAAAAATAATTCAAAAGTAACAGAGTTGATGGTAACCTGAATGTGGACAGTGTCAGTAGTGGATAATATGGTGTCTTGGTTACTTTTCTCTTATTGTTGAGACAAAATACCTGATGCCAAAAAATTAAGGAAGGAAAGATTTATTTAGCTTACAGTTTTTGGAGGTTTCAGTCCATACTCAGCTGGCTCCAAAGCAGGGTAGCTTGGCCAAGAGGCAACCTGCTGGCTGCAGCAGATACCAGAAGCCACAAAAACAAAAGGCAAAAGGGAACAGTATGCCTCCTTCCCTCCCTTATATTGCATGCAGGTTCCCCCACCCCTAGGCAGGCACAATGCTCACACTGCCAACTCCAGCACTTGACAATGAACCAATCACAAATACTACACTCAGCTGCCTCCATGACTGCATGAGGCTTGGGGAAGCCATCCAAACACAAACCATAAGGTGGGGAGTTTGGATGGGAATAAGGAGGAAGTAGATTAAATCATTATTTAGAATACTATCAGGCAGACTCAGAAATTTGTTAAATGGGCACATAATAGAGAGAATAAAAGAAGAGAGAATTTAGTTGATGACTACTTCTCTGGTTCTGGTGATTCCATAGTTAGTAGTGCCTTCATAAGGGAGAATTGAGAAAGGGAGCAGATATGAAGATGGGCTACAAGCCAGAGAAACTAAAATGTTTGTGTGTCACTTTACTCACTGCCATGGAAACCATAACTGATCAAGAATAACTGTGAAATGGTAACCCTTGTTTCTGAGGCAGATTACCTTCTCGAATTATTCATAGGGTTAGAAAACAAGAAGTATGCTATATTCAGTTCAAGGAAATGTGCTAGCCTTGTTTTGTTGGTATTCTCAGTAATATTTTTCTACCAAGCTGCCAATAGCTATCAGATGTGGGCTTCATCTCCTTATGAGGATGGAGTAGGGACTGATGATAGCAAAAGGAAGACTCAGGTTCAGAGCCTCTGGGCTCTGATGATTGCATGAGTCTGGACAATCACCTTAACTTCTCTGAGTATTAGTTTTATCATAGGTTAAATGGCACATCATGGTTAAGGATGATTGCAATAGAAGTATATGAGAGTTCTTTGTAAACTGTACTCTTGACATTGTTAAATATGTTTGTTTTGAGATTAATACAAATATGGACATCATAGAGAGACTCCTTGAAAAATATAAGCACTGATAATCAGTTTCTAATTAATGACTGGGCAATAAATTGAATTACTAACTCTGAGGTGGTTCTCATTACTGTCAGATTATGAATCACACTGAAAAGTGATGTCCAAGAAAACATATTTTTCTCAAAAATGAGTGAAAAACATAGGCATGGGTTTGTAGGAAAACATGTTTTTAGTAATTGATGTGATAAAATAATCGTTGGTGTTAACAAGAATGTGGCACTTAAAAGAGATTACATATAACTGTTTAGCTTGAGGTGGGGTAGTAACAATATTTGAATACCTACTCCTAATACTCCTGAGTAATTCAGATGATACAAAGGCAAAGCAAGACAAACTAACACATTATTAGCTAGATTGGGGATCAGTATAAAATGTTATCTGTTTCTTCGTGAAAGAAAACAACAATCTTGAAACAATGGGACTTTAGAGAAACATCTCCCAAGCAAAAGCAATGAGAAGCAGGGACAGATGGAGTGAATTGAGTTCCAGTCAACACTGATGATGGTTAGCCCTATGCCCAAGGATGTGCCTTCTCAGACCATTTCTTGTCCTGACCTTCTTTCTCTCAGACAGCTTTCTTAGATTTGCTTGGAGGACTCAAGCCACGGTCTTTTCCAGAGGATTTCTTACAGTTATGTGCATATAGAAAGAAGATAGGTAAGACAAGAGGAAGAGGAAATGAGAGAGGAGGAAATTTTGTCTAATCTCAAGGACTCATTTAAGTAGAAGCTGACCCTTTGCTTTGATGTCAGAAGTTCTCTAATGCTAACTTCATTTCTAGCTATTGTGATCTTTTGTCCGGGAATCCAACTCACTCAAATAATATATTCACAAGGGATGAAATAAAGAAGGAATACATTGTCTTCTCTTTCAGACTAATAAAAATATAAGTGGCCCATTTTTTTCTCATTTCCAGGTGAATTTAAATCTTTCACAAATTCTGAATCAAAATTAAGTTTTCTGAATAGAGTATTTCTGAATTCCGTTTTCTTACTTGACACTTCAGTCTCTCTATCCATGACCTAAAATTTTAGCTCTTAACTACTCTGGTTATTTAGAGGGGTACTTCCTCCTTGGTTTTTTCTCAGTTCCTTTATTATCACTTTTCTGTAGTAGGTAAACAAAGAGCATATCATCAGGCAAAGTTGAGTCACTAATATCAGTAGATATTGATGTTTAGTTCAGTTGCATTTGACAGGTAAATGGTAATTGTCAAACAACTATGCAGTAAAGCCTGTTGGGTGAAGTAAACAACAGGCACACACTGCACCCAATAATCAATTTAGAATGTGAAGTTAGACTATATCCTTTGCAAACACTGATACTTTTCCTTTCTTTTCTTTTTGCCTAGAAGTATCGATACCAAGATGAGGACGCTCCACATGATCATTCCTTGCCTCGGCTAACTCATGAAGTTAGAGGTCCAGAACTTGTGCATGTATCGGAAAAGAACCTGTCTCAAATAGAAAATGTCCATGGATATGTCTTACAGTCTCACATTTCCCCTCTTAAGGTCAGTTAAATTTTTCTTTCAATTTCATAGCTGGTGATGCTGAACAGTATTCATTGCTAAAGAGCTGTTTGCTGCCCTGATGAAATGAGGCTCTTTTAAATCGTGACAGTGGACATTGGTCGCCAAAGAGTCATTCTGTCATTTGAAAGCTATCCTGGTATTTATGGGATGTATTTTTATTTGAATTCCTGAAATCCTTTTAAGTGTTGATAGTGGGTAAGGAAAGTGCCGCAGCTTTATGATTGGAAAAGAAAATAAGCCATCTACATTTTTTAAAAAGGGGGAGGATACATCATGGTATCAAATGCCATCACTCCATCAGCATTCCAGGTTCAGATAAATTAAAGGAAGTAAATAAATCACAATAACACATAACGATTGCTTTGCTATCTAAACTAAAAGGGAAAATGTGTGAGTTGGCTCATCAACAACTTTTTTTTTATCCAACGAGAAATTGCTTACAAGAATTCAACTTAGTGTTATGCTGTTTTCAACTCTTTCTACTCCTTTACTTAATTTTAAAGAAGTCGTTGATAGATGGTGTTTTGAAAACAATGAATAATTAAACAAAAGTAAGAATTTTCTGTGCTCCTTGGTTGCCTAATTCTTTACTGAACTGGTGCTACTGAACTTCATACTTTAAATTAAAAACTTACAAATGCTAGTAAAAATTTAAAAAGGAAAATAGAAACAGAGTCAATGCTGTATTAGAAGAGCATTGAAATGGGAAAAGATTAACCCTTTCGTCATGGCTAACACAACTTGTTTTTCTCTTTTTTTCTTTTGGTGGCTAGGATATTCATTTTACCACCAGTTGCTTATAGCTGTGTCACAAAAGTGGCTCCCATGGTCTCTGGGATCTTCCTACCCCTGCCACAGTGTCAAAAAAATGTTTAATTACATTCATCATAGTTCTAAATTTTGGTACACTTTAAGCACTCTAGTGTCCTAAAGATCTTTTATCAAATAAGCTGCTTGTAATTATCACTAGTAAATTAAAATATCAGGCCAATGATCGAATCCCAGTAAATATTATGTAATATGTAAAGATAACATAATTTTGTTCTTCTACGTTGGACACCTTTAAGAGTTTCTCTGGAAATCTTTGCATGATTGATGGAAATGAGTATGTTTAATTTGGCAGAGAAAAGATTAAGAGTTGGGGGTAGGAGACTTCCCTTTCTACATCAGAAGCTGTCATGTAGAAAACATGACATTGGTGTCACACAGAGTGCAAAAGCAGATCCTCTGTGCATGACTGACAGGAATATATATTTGAGATAATTGTAAATTCGTAACTCCTGACAGTTAGAGCTACCTGAAAGAGGTGGAGACCACTTCATGTAGACAATTAATTCTTATCCCTAGAAACTTTCATGACCAGGATGATGATGTGGCAATGGTTTTGTAGAAAAAACTCTTTCAGCAGGAGGGTGAACAAAATTATCATTTTAAATCTAGGAATCAATGATTCTTTTCTGTGTTAAGATAAATATGTTTCTTCTTTAGGGACCCTTCCATCTTTGAACACAAATGCTGTTCCCTGCTCTGTGATCTGAACACCATAAATCGAGACAGAGCAGAGCTGAGAGATTGGATTGCATTGAAAGCACTTATATTTGAGGTTCATTTTTTCCAAATGGTTGCAAGATTCCCTATAAGAACCTCCATAGTCTCCTTTTTCTTTCTTCCTCCTCACTTATCCTATTTCCTGCCCCACAGTTCTCTTTAGTCAGCTCTCTACATAGCTTCCAAAAGGCTTTAGGCTGCACAGCATAATCAAAACTAGTCTGAAGCTAACTGGGTTACAGAAATGAATATGAACAAAACAATGAAGGCAGCCAGTTATGGTAACTTTATTTCGTATTAGATCTTCAGCTTCCACATAATGAATAATCATCTGAACATTCAACAGGTTTGAGTGAGTACACTTTCATTTGTTATGCTGCTCAATACTTACTTGGAAAATATTAGATTTAGGGGAAATGTTTGCTTTTTCTGAAGATTTTATGTATATATCTGATATACATGATATCTGGAGATTATATATATATGTACTACACTTGATCTTAGCCAAAAGGACATATATATTTACGAACTTTTCCTTTTTCTGCTTTATTTCTTGCCTTCCAGGAATCTCAGAATTAAATCTCTTCAACTTCAGTTGTTTCTCTTACCTTAGCTTTTCTGTTATATGTATTTCCTTTCTAACTTCTTATTCTCTTCTTTTTGAAAATTTTATTAGGTTTTATGATTTCGCTGCAGTTTTTTTAGTACATAATGTTTATATTCCTTATGTGGAGTTGGTACATGTACATAAAACATCTTAATTCTTAGTGAATATGTTTTTTGGAAGTGGGGGACCAGGAATTGAACTCAGGACCTTGCACTTTCCAGGCAAGTGCTTATGCTGCTGAACTATATCCCCATCCCAAAACATCTTACTTCTGTTTCATCCCCTGTCCCTCTTCACCCTTCTGCTCCCTCCTTCTCTTAATCCCCTTCTCACTTGAGACAGACCTGTCTCCCCACGTCCTTTTATCTATCTTTTGTTGTGCTCTTTATTTATAATTTGGGTTTCTCATATAAGAGAGACCATGCAGTATCTAAGCTTGTGTGTCTGATATATTTTTTTAATTGAAGCTCCTCATATCAGTTTTAAAGGTAGCCATGTATGAGTAATAAACCATGACTTGAAATACTAAAGTTGGAATAGGTTTTTTGTAGGTTTGGAACTGCCAGTTTATTGGTGTGGTGCCTAAGGATCTTTGAAGATGAAGGAAAGATGAGTCCATCTAGAGCTTTTGCACCTAGGTCAGCAGGTAGCTTTGGGGGAGAGTCGGTCCTTTACCTTGTGACTCTAAACAGGTGATCTTTATGCTCAACAAGATATAATTTCAGAATGTCTTGGAAAAGACACTTTCCTCTACCAGCAATAGTGATAGGAATAAATGTGTACATTTTTTCCAAAAAAAATAATAATTGGTGAGGTTTATCAATTTTGTGACACAAATACTTCCATCATAGATGACTTCAGGTTACTAACCTAATGCTACTAAAAATATTTGAAAAGGGAGGTCCATGAGGTTTTCACTAGCCATTATAAACTACTTTCAGTTCAGCACTGTAGTATCAGATATTAGGCACATGCAATATAACACAAGACATATTTCCTAATCAAGTTGTCAAGGAATTATTATCATAATTCAAGTATTTGGAAAATCTGCCATGATTAAAATCTAACACGTTATTTTTCCATAAAGGAAGCCTATTAGAATCAGGAAAATGGAAAGAAAATACAAATCCTCAATTAAACCTGTCATATTGTCAATTTTTCCCCCTTTGATCTGTGTAGTATCTTGGGTCAAGCACTAGTAGGGAGAAAAGTGAGGAGGCAAATCACACAATCAGATAATATGGCCACAATCCTGCTGAGAAGAAAATGTAGCTTTCTGGCATTAATTAGAAATTTACATACAGCATACCTAAGCAGTGTAAGATTGCTAGGTAACAGTGAAACTGTTGCATTGAGCAGGCTCTGAATCATTAGCCGAGTAATCTCACTGTTGCAGGCTTGGTATCATTTCTCTCATTGTCATGGATCCCTTGAAGTCTCAGCACTGAGATTCATCTGTCTCTGGTGCCCACCAGCTCCCTTGTGATAAATGGATTTGCTTATGCTGTTTTTATTAGAGAACCTGGGCTTGTGTGAAGGATGGAGTTGGAAGGAGAAATGCAATTTAGCTGTGGATCCAAGAGAATTTATTTTCCTTGCCACAAGATGGGGATGCATTCTCTTCAAATGCTACCTCGAATCTTGCACAAAAGAAATTGCTGTATAATAAAGTATGAGAATTTTCTTTTCAGTTTAAATCTGTTCAAAAAAGGTTAACTAAGTGCTTACTATGTTCACTAGGTGATGGAGAAACACACAATAAAACATGGTTTTAAATATCCATATTATTCTCCTGGGGACTTTGAATTATAATTATTCATTATTTATTCTACAGAGGGAATTCACATTCTTCTAGCTTAAATACTGTTGGACCTCATGCCCTTAGAAGAGTACCTGGTACAGAGTATTTTTGAGGAGAAAAAGAGCAGAAAGAGAATAGTTAAATGTTATCCTCTTCTTCCTTACCTTAATGGCCACTGATACAGAATTTTCATCAATTCTAAACTTCATAATTTGTCATGTATTAAAAGATCTGAAATGTGCATGTGCACTAAAGTCTATGGCATCTTGTGATTAACATTGGCAGCATCTCCTAGGTTACATGAAAAACTGTCAAAGTCATTATAGGATCAGTGAATAAAGGGAAGATTGAAGCTATGGATTGGTGTGGGTGCCTTTAATCCGATAAATATAATATTTTTCTACTTTTCACTGAAACTAGAATTAAGAGTTCTGGGAACCGTTAGTGGGAAATGGTGGTCAGTGAGGTTAGGGTGGACTTCTTTGCCTTTGGACAAGTGTAAGCTTATCAAGTGCATGCAGGAAAAAACTGGAGAATATGTTGGCAGTGTAAGTGTGGGAAATCATGGAAAGAAATCTCAAGGTTGAAGATGATATACAGAATTGTAGGCAGAAGGATAACATCTTACCATTTTCTTACTACTCCTAAGGTCCTGATCATTTGCTTATGCTATTAATAAAGTATTATTAACTCTATCACAGTAAACCCTCTTCCTCTACAAAGCCTTCCTTGTTAACTCATCCAAACTCCAACACTATCTGATCATAATATCCTTTGGTACATGGAGTTGGTGTGTCTTGCCTAGTTAGTAGTTTAAAATATGCCTTACTCTATAGTTCTAAATAATATTTTTTGAACCACATAATATGCTTTTTCTCTAGATAGACCATTTTTATTGCTCTTAGTAAATGTGTAAGGTTCCATGAACTGGGCAACATCTTATTTTTGTTTTGCTTTTTTTTTCTTTTTACTATCTCATTGGTATCTATAAAGAAACTAGGCTACCATTTACCAAAGCATAAGGTGATGAATGCTTTTAGAAGAACTTTAGCAGACCCATAAACTGTAACTAACACAAACAACTTAGAAAAAAAAAGAAAGCATATCATAAAACTTCATTCTGGCCCTGGAATCAAACTCAGCCAAATTTAAATACCAAGACCTCTACTCACTAGCTGTGTAAGCTTGCTCAAGTTATAACGTCTATAAGTCACAGTAATTATTTATAAAATAATGCCATCTACTTATCTGCTGTTGTGAAGTATAAGTGAAAAATATTTATATCAGTTTTTTCTCAGAATTTTACACAGAAGAAATACACAAAAATGGATCTTTTTGTTTATACTGTTTTGGTTTAGTAGTAATACGTTTTTATATTATTCTAATATGCTAAACTCTAAACTCGGGAGCTACTATTGGAAGTTTTTTCATCTTGGTTTCTTTTTATCTTAAATGTTTTGATGTTTACACCTCTCCTTGTGTCCACAGCTACTATCTCAGTAGAGGCTTTTATTATTTCCAAGCATAATTCAGTGTGGTTATTGTAAAGCATCATGACATTTGGAGCCAAACAAATACAGGATTGAATTCTGACTTGACATTTTCTCTTGTGTTACCTTGAGAAAAATCTCAGTATTTCTGAGATTCACCAAATTTCATGTTTATAAGATTTCTTATATGAATTTACTGAATTATTAATTTATTTAATAAAACCTCTTTGATCTTCTGTAGTATGCTGTGTCTATGCTATACCTTGAGGATACAAAAAGGAACATGTGTTTAACTTGCATACATACCATAATTAGATTTACAAATTTGGAGTTATACACATATAATATATCATGTCCTTTGTGATAGAAAAAGCGGCAAAGAAGGACCTTCAGTACAGATTCAAATTCACCTTTCCAGTAATGAGGGATGATTATGAAATTTAAAAAGGAGAATGACATAGACTGATTTGCAAATTAGACAATTATTCATGTTATATAGCAGAGAGGAAGAAAATCTCGATAAGGATGATATCAGAATCAAGGACATCACATAAAATACAAGAGAGATAAAGCATAAGCACAGAGGATGAAGTGAAAAGTAGATTAGAAACCACACTCGAGAAAAGATAACATTAGGACTTTAAGACTTGTTAATATAGAAGGGAGAGGAAGAAACAGAGGTTAATTCACAAATTTTTATTTAAGGAATTGGGTACAGAAAGTACTATACAGTGAAATCAAGATTGCTTGTGTAAAGGTAGACTTTAGAGTGGCAGGTTTGGGAGAAATTCTCAGTTTAAGTTGAGTTTCAGTATTTATGGTATACCCAGGTGAAGTATTCAACAGATAATTTGAAATAAAGGTCTGGAAATGGAGAGAGATCTGATCTAGATATGGACACTTGGCAGTCTGCAGAGTAGTAAAAGCATCAGGTGTACATGGGCTTTTCAAGAAAGGGCAGGAGAACCCTGAACACTGAAATCCAGGACTATTCCCACTGTTTAGTGGCTTTGTAGAAGATTTACTGGGGAGATCATGGAAGATGAATAACTGACCAGGTTTAGTCCTTAGCAGTGTGATGTTTACATTTTTTAAACTGTTTGTTTACCTCTCACAAATGAGGATCATAAACTAAACAAGAACATATTGTTTTCCCACATGCCTAAACTCATGCAGGGCAAACAGTAGATGCATTTCAAATTGTTACTTAATCAGTAATTTTTAACAAAATAAAAGAAAAATTAACCTGATGGCTACCTGTGATCTTAGTAGTTTGGAGATCCTGACCAACAACTGAAAACAAGTACTGTTTATTTCTTCCTTTTTAAACATAGAGTTTTTCTTTCTGTTTGTTTTTGTTTTTGTTTTGTTTTGTTTGAGACAGGACCTCACTATGTAATTCAGGCTGGTTTTGAACTCATTTTGTAGCCCAGGCTGGCCTCAAATTCTTAGTGATCCTCCTGCTTCAGCCTCCTAAATGCAGGGATTAAAGGTATGTGTCACCAGGCCCAGCAACTTGCAATTTTTATTAATATCAACGGGTAGGAAACAAAGCAGATCCTTGCTATTTTATAATATTAGTATCTTCAAAAATGTAAAATCTGTTTATTTCTGTCTCTTGCCACTAGATGGTGGGAGTGGTTGAGCTGATGGTTTTGAAAGCATCTGATCCAGGAGAAGAAACAGATTTGCATTTGTGAGGCTAACCTGAGACGCTTTCAGTGAATAAAGACTTAGAGTTTGGCAGAGATTTGCATGCTTCTGAATAATGCATTTTGTTAGCAGCACAGTCTTTAGTGAGAGGAAAGGGTTCAGTGAAATACGGCCTTGAAAGACAGATCCCAAATCCATACACAGAAGTTCCTGATCAAAACTATGCAAATGAAATTTCTTGCTTTAGTTATCTTTAATTGGAAGGGTACCAGCAGCCTATTCCAAACAATCCCGGATATCTAGGATGGACACTGAGAAGACAGAAGAAAACAGAAAGGAAATATAAAACCTACCACAGTCTTTCACAATTTAGGAATTTACTCTAGAACTAAGGCCTCAAAAGGCTCTGGTTTCCCACTATGGCTTTTGGAAGGTGAATTTATGATATGATATTCAAATATTCCACTTATCTATATGATAATAATGATTTTGTCTAAGAAATTTATGTTGATGTACATACATATGGCATAATAAGCTTTAAAAAACAATGAATAAGTGTTATTAGATTTCTGAATGTGTCATTGATAATTATTTATGGCTACAGATGTTTCTAAAGAGTTAACTCAATAACACATAAGAATTCTTCTCAAAACTAAGATCTCATGACCCCCAAAGCCTCTGCTAAATTAGAGATAAGGACTAAAGCTAACAGAGTCTGCTCATCAATAAAAAAAAATACCTATTATTACTGTCAATGATGCTGTTATAGGCAGCTGAGTTAAACAGAAATACTACAGGTAGTCAGACAGGGCCAGGCCCTTGAAGGAGCCAGTGCAACTATGGGGGAAAACAAACACCACCAGATCTCTAGACAAAAGACAAAACAAATGCAGCTACACCCTAAGGATAAACATCAGGAATTGATATTCTAAATCTGTATCCATCACTTGAGGAAGCCAAAAGGAGTCACTAACTCAACCCTGTAAAGGCAAAGACCCTGTTCTGTTTTCCTGCCTGCTTGCTACCTTACTTGCTTCCCCATTTGCTCCTGATTTAATCAATTTTACCTAAGCAATTACACTTGCAATCTTAACTCAGCAATCTACTTGGGACCCCTTCTGTCTCTTTCTCTCTCAGACAAAAGCTCTTTTTCTCTCAATAAATATATTCTGTTCTTAACCTCTGTTGTTCCTAAATTTCATTCCTTGGTTTTAGAGAGCACAAACTCTTACCTGACATCTAGTAGGTTGGGAATTTCATTTCCCTATATCAAGGCAGGTGTTATTGGTGTCCCGCTATGACACATAACTCTTACACTCCTTTCCTATTAAAACAAAACTAAACTCTGAAGTCCTAGCTTTTTTGATGGACTTGCTGTCAATTTTTTCCTTAGTGTTATTCTAAACTCTGCACAGTAGGGTTAGTAAACAAGTGCTGACTTCTCTTGAATTTTAGGATTTTTAACTCTTTCACAGCTAATCCAAAAAAATGGTAGCAGATAAAATAGTGGAAACAAGGTAAGTGTCAGGGTCATCCAGTCTTGTTTACATCATGGCTTTGTTACTTTCTATGTATGTCTATTACCAAGTCTGTTAACTTCTCTTAGAAATAAAAGTATGAAAGTTAAGGATTACAGTAAAGATTACTTGAGATAACATGCAGAAAGTATCTAGAGTAGTACTTTTCTCCTAGCAGGTGGGCAGTGAATGGTAATAATTTTAAAAATTAAAAGTAGGAAGTGCAGGCAGGTATACTGTTACATATCTATAATCCTAGTACTCTGGGAGGCTGAGGCAAGAGGATCATCACAAGTTCAATTCCAGCTTGGGCAAGATAATGGCTTAGAGAGACTGTCTAAAAGCGAAAGGAAGGGAAGGGAGGGGAAGGGAAGGGAAGGGAAGGGAAGAACACAGAATGGCTGCGAATGTAAGTCAGATTTTGATTGACCTAAATAAGAATTTAGTACAGCATAAAGGAATGAACTTTCCCTCTGGCTAGCCATAGAAAATATTAAAGCATAGTATCTCAAGGTCATTTGGAGGGAAGCATTAACTTAAACATATAATTCCTGGTGTGTTCACTTAAGATTACCTTAAATATTAAGAAAATACATTACTTTATGGTAACTTCTAGTAAACCTCATGTAATAAAATAGAGAAATTTAACAAACATTGTAATTTACATATTACCAAAAGTTTGGGGATGTTATTAGTAGTCCATGAAAATGTAACCAGCCTTTGTCCTATCTCTAGCAATGTATTTATGAACATATTCCTTTAAGTCTGAATATAGATCAAATCCCATTTTATAAAATCCAAGGGGTCACCTTGGCACCATTTTCTGTGATATAATTTTGTTGTTATTGAAATCGGGTTTACATTAACCTGGTGTTCTCTCTTTCAAGGAGAATTTGGCTGTATCAACAATCTCTATTTATATTTGTTCAATAAAAGTACTACCTTCCTGTGGGGGAGGGAGTTTGAGGCAACTGCTGAAGTCTAAAATTTAATTTTATGACTCTTTTTCTTTGAATTCATATCTGTTTACCTACTTTTCTGTCTGTAGGCTCTTTTAGGAGAACTAAGCAATAATAATATGTAGTATTTATTGAATTTATGATACAGTCTGAATACTGCTATGGGTTTTGCATGTATTGGAAACTATGTTACAGGAACCCTGTAAACAGGTATTCTTATTTTCATCTAAGGAATGAGAAAAATGGGCACAAAGTTTTAAAAGTTTTTCTTAGTCAGTACTTAAGAGATCAGCCAGTCTGGTACCAGATGTCTTTCAGTCACATTCATATTATTCAGCAGCAGATGATGAGTAAATTTTTTTTAATTTTAAATTTTTTTTTATTTTATTATTTTATTTTTTTTTTAGTACTGGGGATCAAATTCACAACCTCGCACTTGTCAGGCAGGCACTTATGCTGCTAAGCTAAATCCCTGACCCAGATGAGTAATTTTAACACAGACTGGAACAATAGAAATAACCAAATCCTGGCTTTGTAAACTGGAATTCACTCACTAGTAGATATGACATAAATTTAATTGTTAATTTTAGAGTAAAATTAAACAATAAGATAAAAGGTAGACTACACTACAAGTCAAATTAGAGTACATCATTTTTTAAAAGGTCCTTGGTTTCAGTTCAGCGTAAGTGTGTGTGGGTGTGCACTGGTTCACATTTTCAAATGCATTACTGAGATGAAGGTCAAGAGAAACAGGAAGTTGCTAATCTAGTTCTCCCTATTAAGGAAGGGAAGGAGGAGGGGAAG
>RJWT010022295.1:0-11679 GCA_004365215.1 Cuniculus paca
GTGTGTGCTGTGGCCAAGGTGCAGGGAAGGGAAGCAGAGAGGGGTCCCGCAGCAGTCAGAAACAAGCCCTTTCCAGGCTCAGCCTCGGATCCTCCTGACGGTGACCAGTTGAAGGATGTGGCCAAGAACTGTAGCTCTATTTCTTTCAAAGGACATTGGAAGTCTAGATTTTTACGTGAAACTTTTAATTTTTTAACATGTTATCAGTGTGTTTTAGGAAAAACATTGGATGAGCAGGGATCAGATATGGCCAGCTCATGATCTGGCGTGGAGAATCAAGTGAGATGGGTCCTGTTATCCACTGCTCACAGCCTGGACATGGCCACAGGTCAGGTGGGGCCCTGGGCTCCCACCACCTCTTGGCCAGCTTGGTCCTGCTCATTCTAGTGGCTGATTCAGTGGCTGTGCGAGGCTGGGCTCTGCTTAGTCCTGCACATCAGATAGTGAGTGCCCGGCATTGTCCAGTTTCCTGCTTCGAGCCAGGAAGAAGAGGAGAGCGATGCTGTGGGTGCCTGAAAGCTTCACCCTCCTCACCCCACACCCTAGTGTGAGGGTTCAAGTCTCTGGCTGAATTTAGCCTGGGGATTCTTTTGAGGGCCAGTTGCCCCTTTGCTCGTGACCAAGGAGCATGGCGCAGGCTTGGCTGCATGTGTGTCCCAGGCAGTCTGGAGGTGGCAGGGTGCTCAGTATCGGGGAGCCGCTCGGGTCCTTCAGCTTCTCAGAGCACGGAATAGCTCTGTCCTGTGGTCTGGGATGGGGCTGAGCCTCCACCTTCTCTGGTTGTGAATCAAACAATAAGGGGCCAAGTAGCCCCGGACTCTGTCACTAGTCCTATTTCTATCATGAAATTCTTGTTAGCTAATTAACCCTCAGACCCATACTTTTGAGACATTTTCTTGTTTCTTCTCTAGGAAGCGCGGAGTTCTTGTGGCTGGTGGAGCCCTTGGTGCGTGAGGAAGACAGAGGTGAGTCTGCCTGACCTAGCGTCTGAGCTCCCTTGCAATGACGTGCTTGCCAGGATTCTCTCATCTATTTCCTTTTCTCCCAACATTATTCCTTCTGTTGCCAGTTCAGTTGTGAGGCAGTTCATGAGATTATGAAGGATAAAAAGTGGTGCTTGGGGGTGGGTAGCAGAGGTCAGAATGATGCACTCTGTGGGGCAAATGCAGCTGTCCATTTCTTTTTGTAAATAAAGTTTTATTGAAACACTTACCTATCTGTTTACGCATGGTCTATGGCTTTTGCTCTTCAGTGGCAGAGTTGGGCAGTTCTAACAAAGACCCCATGGCCCTCAAAGCCTAACACACTGACTATATATCCTTTTACAGACAAAGTCTGCTAACCCTTGAGGTAAAGTAGCATTAGGCTGAGCCAACTCATCTGACTTCCAATCCTGGCTCTGGCAATGTCCCAAAACAGGGACATTGTGGGGAGTACTTGGACTTCAGGCTGTGGAGCCATGACAATAGCCCTTCTGCACAGGCCCACAGAGATCCCAGCGAGTAATAAACATAAAAGCTCTTTTTAAACTAGCTCATTGCATAAATGCTAAGAATTGCCATTTCCTCCTTTCTTTTGAGTCTTCTGGATTGCTCCACTTTCTTAATTTGATTCTCTTTGGTTATTTCTATGGCTGTGACGAGAGCTATTAAAACCTGCAATTTGCAGACAGCACTAATGCTAATTTTCTAGTCAATCTGCCTTTCTGTAGACTGTCAAATGACAAGGATATTTTAAAATAAGCATGGGTTATGTAAAAGAACTGGTTCATGAATGAAGCCCACAATCATGTGTTTTACTCCAACAGTTAAAAAAAAAAATTCCAGCTTATGCTGGAATTCTCTGTTCAGTGAAGAAATTGCACCTGACCAGTAACTATATTTAGATTCTCTGTTTGGTTGTAGCAGCAGTTCTGCGTGTGCTTGTAGGAAGAGAGGCCTGAGCTCTTGCAGGAGGGCATGCTGACCTGGGTCACTGCTCAGATGCCAGGCGGGGCTGCTGGGAGCCAAGCTGGTGAGAGGAAGAGCAGGGAACTTATGAGGCAGTGGGCAGCAGAAAACTTCCCCAAGGGGGCGGAAGGAGCAAATAGTCCAGATTACAGGTACAAAGCAATGTCACATGCAGAGATTTAATTTAGGGCAGAGTGTCTCCCACAGGACAAACATTTGTAGGGGCAGCAGGAATTGCCTGAGCATGCAAACTTGTGGCTCCTGGGTCCAAACAAAGCCTGAAGACTACCTTGTTCGACTTGCTTCATTCTGTGTGTGTGTTTGCGCACACGTGCATGTGTGTTTTTAATGTTATTTGAAGGTTTTTAGGTGAAGTTGCTTGTTATGCCTCACTTCCTATCTTCATAATTTTCTAATAAAGTTGCATATAGCAGCCTGGCCCCCTGAAATATTTAGATTTGCCTGATTTCACTAAGTAGTAGTTGTCTTTGTTGCCAGGTCAAATACAACACTGCAGCCCTTTTAATTCCAGCGACTTGCTGCAAGCCAGGATGGACGACCCAGCCCCTTCCCTTCTCAAGCTTTGGGGGAGAACCTATTAAATTCCACAAGGAACCAGACCCCCAGACAAATGGGAAGAGGTCCCTGCAGGGCTGTGATGTCTGCAGGGGGACCAGAGCATGTCTGGGAAGTGGAGCGAAGCCCAAGGAGGAGCCTCAGGTGTGAGGAGGTGTCTGCTGGGCCCCCAGCCACCAGGCCCCCATGATGCAGGGCTCTGGCCTCAGCCCCTCCTTGAGGCCCTCAGGCTGCTGGAGCTCAGTGCTGCTCTTGCTGGGTCTGGCTTGGATTATTTTGGGAACCCGACAAAGTGGAAACTGCAACCAGCAAAGGCCTGGGGGTTTGCAAAGGTTGGTGACATGTGGATCTCATTGTACCGTGGGTTAGTTTCTCTGTTGTTCTTTGGCTTCCTTCCCTTGTCTGTCATTGAGTAAGGAACCCAAACTGAGAGAGAGAGAGAGAGATCTGGCACAGGAAGGCAGCAATAGGTTCTGTTATGAAGACTTGTTCAAGTCCTGTCCTGAAAATCCTCTTCACCAGTGCAGACAGTGGAGATCTTTGTTTGCTCCTGATTTCATTGGCTGTAATGAGTGCAGGACCCCATGATGTTATTTCTTATGCTCCCTGAAATAGTTATTGAAGTATTATTACTCATTAAATAGAATGATAGTTTCAAGTCTAATTCATACCTTTTTTTCAAAGCAATGAATGATACAAATGGTATTTTGAAATACCCACAACTGCAGAGTGATTTGAGAATGTATGTGATTTCTACTAGTGACAGAGTCGTAGGTAATTCTCCCACTCCTGTGGCTTATTAATAATTGGAGGAAAAGCTAAATATACACTGGAGGTTAGTGAAGATTACCCATCTAATACATGAATTAATAAATAAGAATTTCTGCTGGTGGTTTCACATTAAGTTAGATGCCAGTTTGGGCCTGTGATATTTGTATTCCCTCATTTTTTATTTTATTGATTATTTTTAGGATGAGTATTGAATTTTCTTTTTGGTATCCATGGAGTGACAATTTTGTCATTAGCTCTATGTATGTAATAGGCTATATATATATAATATATATATATATATTTTTTTTTTTTTTGCAGCACCAGGGATTGAACTCATGACCTTGCGTTTGCCAGGCAGGCGCTTAGGCCACTGAGCTAAATCCCCAGCCCTTGTCTTTTTGAGACAGAGTCTCACTATGCTGTTCAGGCTGGCCTTGAGCTGACTTTGTAGCCCAGGCTGGTCTCGAACTCACAATGATGCTCCTGTCTCAGCCTCCCGAGTGCTGGGATTGCAGGCGTGAGCCACCTGGCTTGTAATAGATTGTATTAATGAGTTTCTTGGCACTGAATTCCTGAGATCTGTCTTCCCTGATCCTTTCACCTGATAATACCTGAAAATTCTTACCTCCTTGCCCCAAGCATTTATGTCCTGACCAACTTGTGTTCTATTCCTAGCACTTCTCTGCACTGCAGGATCTGTGCTCTCCTGAGCTTCTAGACCTCCTCATCCCTCTAGCACCTCCATCTCAAAGCCCAGGCAACTCGCCTACAAATCAGAACCCGAGTAGTCCCTCCAGTACGGCTATTGTGCAAGTAATGGCTGGTCAGGGATCCTCCAGTCTGCATGGACCCTTTCCTTTTGTGGTAATTTTAGGTGATTCCTAAATTTCTTGGCTCTTACAGTCATCGGATGAGCATTTGTTTGCCTTGAGTTGCTCCCACACAGCTGTGAGATTCTTGCTGATGTTGTGGGTTTGGACTTACTGACCCATATTCTGAGGTTCTTGAGAATATTTCATTAGCTAGTCCACAGCTTTCCACTACGGCGACAAAGGCCTGAAATAATCAGGCAGCCCATGGTTGCTCAGCCCCATTGCTTTTGGATCGAAGAGGAGGAAGCATGTGGTTCGGCAAACTGGTCAACTCATGGTGACCAGGAAGCAAGAGAGAAAAGGGACAGACCTAGGCCGCGTGATCCCCTCCAGGGCAGGCCCCTGATGACCTAGCCTCTTCCCGTCAGACCACACCTCTCACAAGCTCACTGTCTCCCAGTTGTCCCAGGGGTGAACCACACCTTTTGTATATGTGTCTTGGGGATACATTTATCCAAACCACAACAGCTAGGTGCACTTAAAATGGTGTCTATGAAGTTTTTCTTTGATTTTCTAGATTGATCTACATTTAGGTCACATCTTTTGCGCATATAAGATATTTTAAATTCTTGGTGTATTGGTCTGGTTCAATTTTCTATTTATTCTTGTGTCAATTCTTATAGTTTTGTACTTTATCAGTCTGGGCTAATTGGAGTAACATATAATATAATACAATATATAAATATATTTACAAGGTGGACTCCAATAGCCATCTCAGAGTGGGTGTCTGTGCCCTGGAAGGCCGAGTGATTCAGTCAAAGGTGGAAGGCCTGGAGCTCACCACAGCGTCCCGCTGAAAGCCGAAAGGTCTGCCAGAGTCTGTGCTGGGAGCCTGGACATGAACGTCCCAAGGCACTGGTGAAGATTGGAGCTCCTCCAAAGAAGCAGAAGCGAGTTTCCTCCTTTCCTCTTCGCATTCTGTTCAGGCTACAAGCCTATTGGTTGGTGCCACTCACACCAGGGTGGGTCTTTTGTCCTCACTAAATTGTTCAGCTATACCCAGAATTTGCTAATTCGGTCAGTTGGGCATTTCTTACTCAAACTGACACAGCAGTTAACTAACTGTCACATGTTCTTTTCCAGAAATTTTTCATTTCCCGCTGTTTTCCAATTTATGTGTTGTATTTTAAATCTTTGTGTGTGCCAGTATGTGTGTGCAGTTTTTCTCTCTTTCTTCCTCTTGTTTGGTTCACTTCATCCTTTTTCTTTTTCTCTGTCTCATGGACAGTCTCCCAGGAGGCCTTCTGTGCTGTGACTTTGCTCTGTGGATTGGCCATTATCACTCTGTGGTCCACCTTGGCTCTCCACTTCACCACAGGTGAAGCTGTTGCTGGCTTTTCATCTTCAGCCCACATCGTTTGAGCACCTGGCCATCTCCACCTCTGCCAGGCCCCTGCCTCAGCATTTCTGCCCTCCCAGAAATGGTCCCCATGATGCTCACAGGAGGCCTTGAGGAGACAGCTGGGGACTGGGAATGAACACAATGCGACGCATAGGATACTAATATGAAAACTTCATATCAGTCCCTCGGAGTGGGCTGCAGGACTAAAGGGAGCTGAAGCAGAGACCAGGATCAGTGCTCGTAAAAGGCAGGAGGAGCGCTGAGGGCCTCTGGGCCTTTGGAGCACACATTGTTGAGTTGTCAGCAGAACCCGAGGGCATCACCGTGGCATGAGCTGCTGCAAAAGCCTGGACAGAGTGTGGGGCAGAGTGGGGGATGGAGGGGAAGGATGGGGAGAGGAAGGCGGCAGAGGAAAACAAAGTCTCTTTGGAGGTGGCGATAGTGCCTTGTGCAGGGAATAAAGATGAAGTAAGAGGGTTTGGGCTCTGACGCACCTCACCACGCATGAGGAGCTTCTCACATCTCCGCTGGCTTTTGTCAAGGGGGCAGGGCCACTGTGAAGCCCTCCTGTAACCGGGTCCTAGAGCCCGGGCCTGTAGTACCTGGTGGGTACCTAAAAGCAGAGACTTGGCATCGCTGCCTCCATTTTAAATCGGTCTGCGTTCTCACAGAAATATGGGTCAGGTCCCTGCTCAGCCCTGCACATCGGCAAGTTCATCACTGAAGGAGTGTTGTAGTGTGCTGTGCACGGGCCCTAAATCTACCTATCTCCTTCCCCTTCAAGACTGAGGACACCAAGGAAAGAGCGATTTTCAGAAATTACAGGGTCATCTGATTATCAGCTTTTACCCCCCAGCTCTGCTGAGATGCATCAGAGTCTCCAGTCATTGTGCTAAACCTGCAGCCACCTCAGAGTCCTGGGAGACCAGAGCCTAACAGATGACCCCACCACGAGGTTACCCCCAAGCCAGAGCAATTACCCCATGACAGGAACTGAGGCTGCTGGCTCAGTCTAGGGTCATCTCCTGATGAGAACAAAACAGTTGCCTCAAGTAGTGATGGCGCTACCAGAACCTCACAGAGCCAGTCCTGAGATAGCAACTGACTGATCCACTTTACTGGGTCACCTCTGCTGCCAGCTATGCAAAGCCCTACCTTGCCTTTACTCCCCTTTTCTGTAAAACCCCAAAGCTTCTCTCAGCCCCTTAAAAACGGATCATGAACTTCTTCATCTGTGCTTCCTGTGCTGATTACACTTCCTTTTCTGCCTTTCTCCATTGCCCTCTCCTTGACTGGCATTTTGGGATGTGTCGCAAAATGGCCCAGGCTGCACTGGGACTCTTGATTCTCCTGCCTCAGCCTCCCAGAGTGCAGGCGCTGCAGGTGTGTGCCACTGTGCCTGGCTTACTATTTTTTTAAGCAGAGAAGCTATTATGGTTTCAGCTACTAGAATAGCCAGTTGAAAAGTAAAAGTCACAGGACAGCAATCTACATGTATTTAAAAATAAGAAAGGCAAACAAGAAACCAAATGACAAAACCTGCTAGGCTGAGTTTTTCTCTTTTCTTTCAGTTAGATGACTGGATTGGCTTTACATTATGGGCATTAGTGAATGGAATTTATTTGAAGAATTGGTAGATTTTTGGAGATGAGTGGTATCATCTCTGCTCAGTTTGTAGAGCACAGTCCTCTCTAAAACTGACTCCAAGTTAATGTACTTCGTTCCTGCAGTGGCAGCACCCCACCAACAGTGCAGAAGGGATCTCCCTATTGGCTCTATCAGCCAGCATTAGTTACTGGCTGATTTCTTGATGACAGCCATGCTTTCCAGAGTGCGGTGGAATCTCAGCGTTGTTTTAATTTGCATTCCTCGAATGACCAGTGATGTTGAACATTTTTTCACGTTTTTATTTGCTGTTTCTTCTTCATCTGAGAAATATGTATTCATATCAGAGGCCCTCTTTTTTTTTTTTTTTTGTCTTTTTGAGATAGGGTCTCATTATGCCATTCAGGCTGGCCTTGGGCTCACTTTGTAGCCCAGGCTGGTCTCAAACTTGCAAGGATCCTTCTGCCTCAGCTTCTCGAGTGCTAGGATTATAGGAGTGCGCCACCACACCCAGCCAAGATGCCCATTTTTGGATTGGGTCTTTAAATTTGAGAGGTTTGATTTTTTTTTTTGAGTTCTTTATATACTGTAGCTATTAGTCCTTTGTCTTTGGAGATTCCTTACGAGACTAAGACTAGAGATTCCATTTGACCCAACTAATCCTCTCCTAGGTATCTTCCCGAAAGAGTTAGAAGCATCATACAACACTGATATATGCATACCTTTGTTTATAGCAGCACAATTTATAACAGCTAAATGTTGGAAACAGCCCATATGCCCGGCAATGGATGGATGGATAAAGAAAATGTAGTTTTTGTATCTAACGGAGTACCATAAAGAAGAATAAGCTTGAGATATTTTTAGGTAAATGGATGCACCTTGAGACTATAATTTTAAGTGAAATAAACCAGACACACAAGTTTAAATATTCCATTGTTTTTCTTGTGTAGGAAACCCAAAAGGTAAATGAGGAGCAGAATGGAAGGTAGATATTTAGAAGTAGGAAGAACATGTACAAATGAGAAACAGAAAAAGGGGTGGAGGGGGGAAAGGAAGGAAGAGAAAAGGGATTTAAAAAGAAGACAATGGAAGGAAAAAATGAAGTTTTTGTAAATGGGGAGAGGAAGAGGGAAAGGGAGGGGAATAGGGAATAAAGAAAAATTAAGATAAATCCAGGTACAGCGTTCTATGATAAATGTGATCATTATGTATGGCAAACATGTACTAAAAGAAGGTAACCCACTTCAAAGGAGAGGCAAGCCCCTCACAGTGGTCGGAACCTTGTTAGTTATCATTCCTGCCCGCTACCCTTGCTCATCCGCACAGCCCATCTGAGGTCCCGAAGCCCCAGCTTGTGTCTGGCCTGCTGATCAACCACTGGCGGAGGTTGCGGATCTGCAGGGAAGTGGCCACGGTCTCCCCTTCCTCTCTCTTTCTCCTCTAGTGCTTGAGACCCATGGGCTTAGTGCCCTAGGACAGACTCGAAGCCCCCCCCCAACCAAGCCCCAGACCTGCTCAAGGTTTTCTAGGGGGCAGCTGGCATTTCCTGCCTCGGCTGGTGCTTTGCAATGGGTTAGCAGCTCTTGGGTTAGCAGGGTTTGGCAAATCATCAGGATGGTAAAATCCTGTTGGCAGAACTCCTTTCTCCTTCCCATGCTAGTGGGATTTAAGAGGTAAGCAACTCAGTTTGGCTCAGGGGATGACAGGGTGAGTACTGGAGCTGGGCCCCTTGGGCCTGGCTCTGTCACTTGCTTTGGGAGAGTTCATTCAGTGATTCCAACCCCAGTTTCCTTACCTATGAACAGCACAGCAGTGGTGGCGAACCTGTGGCATGCCTGCTTCAGTGCGCTGTTTGTATCGTTGAAAGCTCTGAGAGGTTTGCCATCACTGCCCTGTAGGGTCCTGCCTGGCAGGATAACACTGGCGAACAACTGAAATACTCCATGTGGAGCACTCAGCTCACCTGCTAAGTGAGTGCTGTCCAGGGCTCTCTGGATTCAGGATACGGGGTGGACATCCAGGTGTGCACACAGCTGTGGGGAAGCAGCACAGTGGCTCCTACAGTCGCTGTATCCGTTACTTCACAGCAGTGAAGTCTAACTCAGGGCAGAGAGCTGGGTCGGTGGATGGGGGCCTCAGTGCTGTCCTCGGCGATACAGTTTCCTGTCTCCTCTGCCAACCTCAAGGGTGGCCGTATCTTCAGGCTGGTTCTCCTCAGAATCACACCATGGTGGCCAGTTGTATCGGGACAATGTGGATTCTTCCGGTTCACAGCCAATGGGCCAGCTGGAGAGCGATGAGACCTGCCCTGGGCCATGGAACATGTGCCTTCCCTTCAGTGTGATGGGGTCAGCCAGGGTAGCCTGGGGTCACCCAGACTCGCTCAAATGTAAGAAACACCTGCCGAGCTCATCTCCTTCAGTTTCCCAGACTGGGCAGTGTGGTTTGCTCAGGATGGGTCCTATGTGTAGGCTGTTTAGAGGAAGTCCTGGGACTCATCAGAGGTTGGACATACGGCTGACCCACAGCACACAGAGTGGACAGTTGAGTAACAGAATATAGTCAGGTTCTACAGAGCCAGGACGGAGGTGGGTACAAGTGCGACAGAGTATGGAAAAGATCAGTGATAGGGGTTCCACATCTGGAATCCATAGACCAGTGGACAACTTGGTGCTGAAGGCTTTGCCCTCATTCATTCATTCATTCATTCATTCAGTATCTTTTGCTGAACGCTCTCTAAGACCAGGGTCTGGCTTGCTGTAGTAAACTGGCTCCTAAATGTGGTGGGGAAGCAAGACAGATCAAAACAGGAGAGGACAACTTGGCGTCCTCCAGATGCAACGTGACTGCGTGTGGCAGTGAGGCAGGAGGAGGGGCTGCCTACTCACATTTCTTCTCTGGCTGCTAGAGGCCTTCCAGAGTACAGTCAGTGATGTGCCTACCCAGCTGCCCTGACTCTGGCTTTTTAAAGATAGATGCTCTACTCAGCCAAGGAGGACCGTCTCACTGTTGGAGTAGTGGAAGCAGCAAGGCCAACAGTACAGAGCTGCCCTGGAGAGAAGACCTTCAGTGTGGTGCCCTCGGCTGCTGCTGGTGCTGGGCAGTCTCACCTTAGACCCCCTAGCTGGGGGTGGCGGAAGTTTTGCAAACATGAGTCACGGTACACCTGCAGGAGAGTTAGTATTAGCATAGTGCCTGAGCGCTGGAAATACAGCATCGGTCTCCCTTCACCTCAGTCTGACTCATGGGCTAGGGATGTCAGGCAGAGAGAAAAGAGGTTGCGTGTGTATTAAAGACATTTCTCATTTACCTCTGTTCTGAAAGTGTCCTCCCAGAGACAGACACTCAGCACCTCTGATTAAGTAACAATAGTAGGAATAATTATGATCTCTAGTGGTTCCTGAGTACCTAATACCTTCAAAGCACGTTGGACAAATGATCTCATTTGATGTCTGGCATCTGGTGATGTCTGACGGTCTTAAGCTCAGAGCCCTTGGGTGCAGATTGTCAGGCACCCGCGTGGCAGGTGTGCCCCCCACTGGGAGAGGTGGCCCCCCACAGTCTCCCTTCTCACACAGCTGCCTGTTTCCTGATTATTGCTGCTGTTTTGTTGAAAATAACTTCTTCAAGCTTTCAGCTCAATCTGTTTCTCCTCCACTGATTTCCCTTGGCAATTTCAATAGCATGTCAAATTCATCCTGGGTTGGAAATACATGAACCAGGGATATATTTAATATGAAAACAGAGTTTGAGTATAAAACACCTGCCTTTACTAAAAATCAGAGTTTAGCAAATGATATTTGACAAGAGGGAAAGAGGGAAATGGATCTGTGTACCCTTTAAACATCCTATTCCCTAGAATGCAGTTGGATCTGCTTTGCCCTGGGGACACACTGACAGTGGCCGGCCGGAGCCTCCCTGTGTGTCCGCTTTGACAGATTGCTTTCCATCTCTGACCCATCTGGTTTCATGTTGCTGCAGGACCCAGGGCACAAGCCTTGCCTCCATCTCTGTGGCATGTGTAGGATGCCCGGTGGGCCTTCTGCCTGCCGGGTGATGGCGGGAATGGCATATGGAGGTCTGGCTGCTGCAGCCCCGGGAGCCAAGTGTGTGGAGAAGCAGAGGTTGCACAGTCAGGGTTTGAAATCCCAGCCCCCTGCCAATGAGCTGCATGCCATTAGATAACCTCCTAAGCACCCTGCGTGTCTGTGTTCAGTTCTGATAATTACGGACGCTGTCTTCTGAATCATAGGCCTCAGATGCCAGGGTGCGTACAAAGGTCAGGGGAAGAATCCAAGTACAAGCTGCACCTGGGCCAGGGCACACACAGGGCACAGAGAAAGTGAAGCCTGGTGTCTTCCACCTGGAGTTTTCTGCTGGCTATGGCACTGCATCCTGTGGACAGGAGGTGCCTGGCTGCATCTACACCCACCTGGCTGCTTTTGACCCAGAATGACCCCTCAGGACCTGTAGGTTGGATTAGTACGGGGTCACAGCTTGTTCCTCCTCTGTCCTCTCTTATTGCAATGTCCAACCCCCCACCCCGCCACTAGTATCTTTCCTG
>RJWT010022296.1:0-17239 GCA_004365215.1 Cuniculus paca
TTCTATATGCCTCACTTATTTGAATGCCACTTCCTTTCTCCGTGTTTGGGAAGTTCTCCAAAATTATTTCTATAAATAGAGTCCTGATGTCATTTGTCTTAACCCCTGCTTTTTCACTGACATTTTTAATTCTTAAGTTACGTTTCTTTGAGTTGTCTTACAGCCGTTGAATTGTTACTTCCTGGTTCCTTGTTATTTTTAAGAGCTCTTTCCTTTTGTGATCACAAGCTGCAAACCTGTCTTCAAGGTTTGAAAGTCTATCTTCAGTTTGTTTCAGATGTTTTTGCCAGCTTTCAATGGAGCTTTTAATTTCTTTTTTTTTTTTTTTTTTTTTGTGGCCCTGGGGATCCAACTCATACCCTCGCACTTGCCAGGCAGGCGCTTAGGCCACTGAGCTAAATCCCTAGCCGTTGTCTTTTTGAGACAGGGTCTCGCTGTGCTGTTCAGGCTGGCCTTGAGCTCACTTTGTAGCCCAGGCTGGTCTCGAACTCACAATAATCCTCCTGTCTCAGCCTCTTGAGTGCTGGGATTACAGGTGTGCACCACCACGTCTGGCCTGGAGTTTTTAATTTCCTGGATATCTCTTTGAATCAGTTTCATGCATTCTAAATCTCTCTTATATTGTTCATTCATGGTTTCCCTCATTTTCCTGTGCTTCTCTATTATTTTATCTATGTCTTCTTTAGCGGTGCTTAGCAATTCTTTTATTATGTTTTTCATTTTTTCTTTTACCTGGGATAGTATTTCTGTTCTAATTTCTTTTATAGCTCCATGAAGTTGTTTCTTTACTTCAGTTAACATCACTTCAGACATTTCAGGTGTGCGACTCCCAATCTCTTCTGTGTTTACCTCTCCTGGACTTGCGTTGTTTGGGTTGGATGCCAGAGATTGCCTTTTTCTTCTTTCTCTTGACATATTCCTGGTTTCTTCCATACACATGGATAGTGTGGTCCTAGGCACTTCTGGCATTGGCTACAATTTCTCTGAAGTGAGACTGTTTGGTTTTTCTAGCCAGTGCTGGCTATGGGTATCTGATGGTGGGCGCCCGTGCTTCTGGTCTGAGCTGGGTACCAGCCCACAAGGGCCCTTGGAGTTTGCATGGGAGTGGAGCAGGCCAGGTCCTGTGGACCTAAGCTGGCTGGGAACCTATGCGATGTTCTCTGGAACATGCACGTGAACGGGACTCAGTCCAAACAACTTCCATGGGTCCGCACCCAACCTGGAGCTGCTGGAATAAACTGGCAGCAGTTGTGGCCCTGGGCTTATCCTGCTGGACTCCAAAATGGCTCCCAACCAATCACTGTCTCCTGCGGGAGGACTGAGTCTCTGCACTCATTGCCAGCCAGTGCAGACCTCAGAGTCTGCCACTCTCCTCCACTGCTGCGCCTCTCTGCAGAGACCTCTGGCATTGCCAGCTGCCACTGTGACCATGTGTCACCAGGATCCCACATCTCCTCTCACAGGGTGAGTCCGGCTCCAGCCTATGGCACTGCCAGCTACCACCTTCTTCTTCATTTAAGTTTTTCTTTTTACTCTATCTGTGGGCTTCACTTCACATTTTAGATTCTTCCTGGGTCCTGGGGACCCACTTCCTTCCTTCTTGTCCTCCCCATGATGTTGTATTCCAGCATCTGAAATGTTTCTCTCAGAGAGTCTGTTTACTCTGCTGCTTACTGTTCTGCCATCTTTCCCCACTTTGTTTCATAGGGCATTCTTTAATCATTAATGTGTGCTTTACTTTATGCAGAAGTTGTGTTCTGAAGAAGTTGTGTAACTATAATATGTGTAAATCAGCATTTTAAATGATTTGAATTTTTAAATAACTTTTAAAATGAGTCCTTTAGTAATGACAATATTGTTCTTGAAATTTATCTGCCATGTGAGACATTCTCATGTTATCAATTATTTAGTTATTAATATTAAAATGTTTTCAGTACTTATATTAAAATGGAAGAAATTCATGTTCTTATGTGGAGGTAGAGAATTTGGCCTTGAGGCCTGTTGGAGAGTACTGTTTATCTGCCTTCCTACATTGGTGGTTTTGTATTAGAGAAACTAAATGTCATCAAGGTGTGAGTGTTTGCATTTTGAGGACAAGTAATCTGGTCTTGTCCTCCTTATTGTTTACTTCCTTTCTCTTGTCCTTTATTTTCTTCTATAAATATTTAGTGCATATTTATCATGTTCCAATAGGGCTTTGAAGTAGTGTGAAGCAGAGCAGACATATTCTCTGTAATCTTGGAACTTCATTTCAAATTATTTAACATTCCAATGTTACAATTATTTAGCTTTCCATTTGTTGAAAGAGAAAGGGGTAGATAAATGTTATTTGTAAGACTGTTACACACTGTAGCTACTTTTATGGATCATATGGCTATCAATAAAATTACTACTTTGTCATTGCTGTAGTTCCTCCTTATCTGAAGTTTTACTTTGTATATGCAGTTGCAGTTACCCATGGTCAACCTCGACCACCCAAAAATAATAAAAGGAAAATTCCAGAAATAAATATTCATAAGTTTTAAATCATGCCCTATTGTGAATAGTGTGATGAAATTTCACACAATTCTGCCTGATAGTGAATCCTCTCCTTGTCCAGCCTATCCGTGCTCTCTGTGTTACCTGTTAGTCAGTTGGTAGCAGTCTTGGTCTTCAGACTGTTTGTGAGGTACTGTATTGTAGTGCTTGTGTTCGGGCAGCCCTTACATGGTAGTCTACCTCTATATCCCAACACCTACATCATTCATTTCACTTTTCCTCACATAGGTATTATCTCATACCATCTCAAAAAGTGTAAGTCTATACAGTAAGATACTTCGAAAGGAAGATCACGTTCACATAACTTTTGTTGCAGTATATTGTTATCAACATTCTATTATTTTTTAATCTCTTAATGTGCTTAAGCTTGGTCACAGGTATGTGTATATAGGAAATAATGTAGTATATAGTATACATAAGGGTTGGTATTATTCATGGTTTCAGGCATCCACTGGGAGTAAGTGGGGACTGCTGTATGCACATCCTCATCTTCTTTTATTTTCCTCTTTTTCCCGCAGCCACTTTTCCTATGTCCTCGCAGTTTCCCCTCTCCACCTTTAACTTTCTTTCCATCTGCGTTACCTCTTTAATTTTGACTCATATTCTTCCCTTCTTCCATCTTCCTTGGTTATTTTAGGTGGTACTATGTTTCTATTAATGATATTTTCAGATCAGAGGCAACCAAAGATCTAGATGAATAGGACGAATTTTATCATTGCAGAATTTTAGCACTACTTTCAGGAAAGATGGTTTTTCACTCCATTTCAAAGATAGAGTTCTTCCCAAAGACAGTGTGCTCCTGATACACATGGGAGGCATTCCATGTCACAAATTGGAAATTAAGGCTTATTACAGTGATAGTTCAACATATTTCTGTCCAGTCAGAGTTACTCTTCAAGAGATAAACAAACAAGAAAAACTGTATAAACAGATTGCAACTTCTCTTGATTGAAACTGCTGTGGTGACCACTGAAGGCTTACACAGGAAAGAGGAATTCCTGATCTTAATCTGTACTCAAACCTTGCTGTTGGCGTTGCCAAGTACTCTGTAAACATGATTAGTTTGGTAACTATTGAGAAAGCAATCATCATTTTCCTACTGACATACAAATTACATGAATATGAATTGTTTTGGAGACATGTTTACATTAAGTATTGGTTAGAGTAAGAATTATTGAGAAAGAATTACATACAATCCATTTTTAAAAAGATTTTAATGTAGGATACTGACAAATGCAGTATTTATCTTTGTGTGGGGTAGGTTAAAGGAAACAGCTTAAATTGATGATTGAAAGTTGGCATTCATATTTCATGTTTTTAAAAACATTTATTTATTTTTATTAGTACATATTTGCCATACAAATGATCCCATTCATCATGGGGAATTTATACCTGTATATAATATATCTTAATTCCTTTCATTCACATTCCTTCTCCATTCTTCAGCCCTTTTTGCCCTCCTCATTTACAAAAGCTCTGTTTCTTTTTTTCCTTTCAGTTCTTTTATTACCCTGCCACCCCCCTCTTTGTTCCCTTTCCTGTTTGAACAAGTTCTTCCTACTTCCCAATATCTATCCTGTTTTGCTGCTTATTTACACCTTGAATTTCTCACATAAGAGAAACAATGGGAAATTTAAACTTGTGTGTCTGATTTATTTCACTTAAAATTATGGTCTCGAGATGTATCCAGGTACATAAAAAATGTCTCAAGTTTATCCTTCTTTATAGCAGAGTAACACTTCATTTTATATAAAGACCACATTTTCTTTATCTGTTCATCTGTTAATATGCATAAAACTGTTTCCAAGATTTACCTATTATAAATTATGCTGCTATATATCACTATAACATGATGTCTTTAACTTTTTCAGGGAAGATACGTAGAAGGGGAATAACTAGGTCAAATGGAAAGTGTAGTTGTACTTTTTTGAGGAATCTCTGTACTGACTTTCATAGCGGTTGCATAGTAGTTGTACCAATTTACATACCCACCAACAATGAAGAAAGGTTCCTTTTCCGCCTTAGCCTCTCCAGCATATTAATGGTTGATTTCTTGATGATAAACATTCTTTCTACAGTGAGATGGAATCTCGGTGTTGTTTTAATTTGCATTTCTCAAATGATCAGTGATGTTGAACATTTTTTCATGTTACTGGCTGATTGTACTTCATCATCTGAGAAGTGTCTTTTCATTGGGATAGGATCTAATTTTTTTGAGTTCTTTATATTCTAGATGTTAATCTTCTATCTGAGGAGTAACTGGCAAGTTTTTTCCCAATCTGTTTGTTGTCTCTTCACTCCATTGGTGGTTTCCTTTGCCGCACAGAAGTTTTTTAATTTGATGTGATCCCATTTGTTGCTTCTTTATAGTATTTCCTGTGCGACTGGGGTTTTGTTTATAAAATCATTCCTTACACCTATGTCTTTAAGAGTTTTACTTACTCTGTCTTCCAGAAGATTAAGTGTTTCTGTTTTAATATTTAGGTCTTTGATTCATTTTTATTTTAGTTTAGTGCACGGTGGAGATATGAGTCTAGGTTTAATCTTTGGCATGTAGAAAGCCATTTATTAAAGAGGTGATATTTTTTCCAATGAGAGTGTTTGGTTCCCTTGTCAAAGATAAGGTAGCTGGGTGTGCTTGGAGTTGTTTCTCTATCCTCTGTTGTATTTCATTCTTCTTCAAGTCTGTTTTTTTTTAATCACTGTAACTTTGTAGTAAAACTTCACACTTCATTTTTAAAAATTGTAGTTCACAGTATGAAATGTATTTCACATTGTAATATATTATGCACATGCATGCATATGCACAAGATGCACATACACACAATTGAAACAAAATATACATAAAACAGTACTTATTTTTGTTTGTCATCTACTGTGATTTGTATTCTATTACAGTTTTTTATTATTTATTCTGTTTCATTCTTTTGTTTAAGAAGTGGGTGGACCAATTCACTAAGTTCACTTTGTGATTCAGTCATGGTTTGTAACTTGAATCTGTAGAGCAACAATCATTGGACTAGGCTTTGGAAATCTGAATTCTAAAATCAGAATGCCTTGATTGTTGTTAGTGAGTAGTGATGTGATGTGGTGTTTGAGACTGCCAAGTTTGAAATCAGTTTTGTTGTCTGTGAGTTAGCTGTAATGCTTCCTCATCTGTCCATTTCAGTGTTGTTTGGGAAGATCAAATGAGATAATGTGTTGGAGCAATCTATGTTATATATTAAATACTGTGAGAATATTAGTTGTATTATGAATTATTTTTCAAGTCTCATATTGAGATATAAATGAAAGTTTTTGAAGAAGATACCTATTTAATGATATTTACCATTCTTAAGAACTTCTGACTGTAAGAGGAGCAAGCAGTTAGTTGTTTATCATTATCTGACATTGTTTTGGGGCATGTAGTAGGATAATAGAGGTACTATTGAGACCTTACCCAGTACTAAAAGAATTATTGCTTTTGTATTGGAACCTGCCTAGTGTTACTCTCTTACCAGCCAGAGAGAGTCGCTTACTGGAAACAGTAGGGAAATAATAAACTATGAGCCCAGAGATACTTTTTGTCTCTTTTTAAATGGTGATAAACAAATACTTTTTAGTTCTTCATTTTAAACTGTATACTAGCTCAGTGTTGAAAACTACAATGTACAAGAAGATAGAATGAACTTTTTCTGGTGCAGAGAATTTAGTCACTGGACTCCTTGAGATTTTACTTAAATATTGGTGTTTGTGTAGATATGCATTTTACTGGTAAGATAGTTCTTAGTTTTCATAAATGAAAATAGAGGTTTCTTGAAAGAAGTATTTCTCCACCCAAAATGATTGAGAATTTTGGCTGTCAATAATGATAAAATATTACTGTTATATCCTCAAGGGGATTTCTTTTTATATTGTATATTTAGGATATTGTTTACTATTAGTTTTACCACAGCATATTATAATTCTGCATTTTAATCTAGAATGAATATATTTTCTCCATATTCTTTTTACTTCTGGAAAGGCCAATTTTAAGTAAGTCCAGTTATAGTAAGAAGTTCCAAGTTCTGCTTATAAAAAATCTTTCAAGGCCGGGGATTTAGCTCAGTGGCACAGTGCCTGGCAAGCATGAGGTCCTGAGTTCGATTCCTGGACACCCTGCACACCCCCCTAAATCTTTCCTTTCTCTCAGTTCTTACATCATACTACTGTACTTTTAAATGATACTTTTTAAACTTGCTGTATGTTGTTATGATTTTGTGATACAGTTCTATTTTTCCTACTAGATAAGAGATATATTATAGCTTTACAGAATATTGAACTTCATTGTGGCATTTTCATATAGCCACCTAACGTAGTCTCTAGACTACTCTCCCTTGTACCTTCTCTCCTGATCCCCTTACATTTTCCTAATAGTCTCCCTTCAACTTTCATGTCATGTTATCTCTGCAACACCCCCTATACCCCATATTAGAGAAAACATCTGATACTTAGTTTCTGAGTCTGGCTTATATTGATCAATTTGATGCTTTCCAGTTCTATTCACTTCCCTGCAGTTAACATGATTTCACTCTTCTTTATGACTGGATAATACTGTGTATATGTATATGTATTTATGTATATGTAAATTATATTTTCTTTATCCATCAATCCATTGACAGGTATCTAGGTTGATTCTGTATTCTGGTGACTTTGAATTGAACTGTAATAAACACGGGTACAGCAGTATTTCTATTGTATGCTGACTTTTTTTTTTGTATTTGTAGATATACACAAGGAAAGGTATAACTGAATCGTGCAGTAATTCTATTTTTGGTTTTTTGAGGAACCTCTGTACTGATTTTCTAATGGCTCTACTAATTTATATTCTCACCAATAGAAGCCTTCTTTTCTATTTTATCCTAGCCAGCATTTACTGTTTTTTGTGTTATTGAGGATAGTCATTCTGACTGCAGTGAGACAGAATCTCTGATGGCTAACGATGTCGAACATTTTTCATACACTTATTGGCAATTTGGATTTCTTCTCTTGAGAATTGTCTGTTTATTCATTTGTCCATTTATTGATTGGATATTTGTTCTTTTGCAGTTAAGTTTTTGAGCTCTTCATATATTCTAGATGTTAATCCTTTCTCAAAAGACTAGCTATTAAAGATTTTCTCCCATTCAGTAGTCTGTCTCTGTATTCTTTTATTTGTTTTGTTGTGCAGAAGCTTTTTAACTTGATGCGGTCCCATTTATCAACTCTTGCTTTTATTTTCTGAGGTATTGGGGTCCTGTTCAGGAAGTCTTTGCCTGTGCTTCTATCTTGAAGTGTTTCTCTTACGTTTCAGAACTTCTAGCAGTTTTAGAACTTCAGCCCTTACATCCATTTTTGAGTTGATCGTTGTACAGGTAAGAGACAGGGATCTTGTTTCAGTCTTCTACATGTGATATTCAGTTTTTACAGTATCGTTTGTTGAAGAGGCTACTTTTCCTCCAGCGTGTGTCTTTGGCACCTTTGTTGAGAATCAGATGGCTGCTTCCAGCTCTTTTTGCCCATGATTGCTTTGTGTTTCTAGGGTCTTTTGTGCTTTCACATAAATTTTAATGTGTTTTTTTTTCTTTCTAGTTCTGTGAAGCATGTCATTGGCATTTTGATGAGAATTACCTTGAATCTGTAGATTGCTTTCAGTAATATGACCATTTTAACAATATTAATTGTCTCAATTTATGGACATGGGCAGTCTTTCCACCTTCTCGTGGCTTCAGTTTCTTTCTTCAGTGTTTTATAATTTTCACTTTAGAAGTCTTTCAAGTCCTTCATTGATCTATTTCTCCTAGGTATTTCCTTGTTTTTGAGGCTTTTGTTAATGGAACTTTTTTTTCTCAGTGAGTTCATTATTGGTGTATAGAAATGTTATTGACTTAATATATTGATTTTGTATCCTGCTACTTTTCTAAATTTGTCTTATTAGTGCAGAGTTTTTGGGAGAGTCTGAAGGGTCTTCTCAGTATAGAATTATATCATATGTAAACAGGGATAATTTGACTTTTTCCTATTTGTACCCGTTTTATGTCTTTGTCTTGCCAGATGATTCTGACTAAAATTTCAAGCATGTATCAGATAACAGTGGGGGTAGCGGACACCTTGTCTCCTTCCTGGTTCTAGAGAAAATGTTTTCAGTTTCCGCCATTCAATGTGATGTTGGCTGTATATAGTCTTTTTCTTGTTGAGGTGTGATCTTTCTATATCCAATTTTTTCAGAACTTTTATTGCAAAACAATGTTGAGTTTATCAGGTTTCTTTGCATCTACTGAGATGATGTGACTTTTATCCCTGAGTCTTTTCTGTAAATGTCTGTTAAGTCCATTTGATCTATAATGTGATTAAATTTTTATCTCCCCTCCTCTTGTTTGCTTGTCTAGGTGAGTGATCTATTGTTGGGAATTGGATATTGAAGTCCTCAATTACTATTGTATTAGGCCTTGTTTCTACCTTTATGTTCAGCAGTATTTGTTTCATAAAATTAGCTACTCTGACATGTGGTGGTGTATATTTATAATCATTACAACTTTTTGTTGGGTTATTCTCTTTATCAGTATGTACTGACTTTCTCTCTTCTGACTGATTTTGATTTGAAGTGTCTTTTGTTAAATATAGCTACTCCTGCTTGCTTTCGGATTCCATTTGCTTAGAATATCATTTTTCATCCTTTTACTTTCAGTCTATGTGTGTTTTTGCCACTGAGATGGGTTTCTTGCAAACAGCAAATTATTGACTTTTGTTTTTTAATTCAGCCAGCTCCTGTACTCCCCACTCCTCATACTGGTACTGGGGACTGAACCCAGGGCCTTCCCACTGAACTACATTCCCAGTCTTTTAAAAATTTTTTTTTTATTTTGAGATAGAGTCTTGCTAAGTTGCCCAGACTGGGCACAAATTTATGATCTTTCTACCTCAAGCTCCCAGAGTCCTGTGATTATAGGTGCATGCCACCAGACCTGGCTGCTAGTGTGTATTTTTAATTGGAGAATTAAGACCATTTACATTCAGGGATATTATTGAAAGATACGTTTTAACTTTTGTCACTTGTTGTTTTTCTAACATTTGATTTTTTCTTAATTCTCATTTGCTTATCTATTCTTCTTCTTCTGTATGTGTTCTGCAATGCTGGCTTAGTGGTCATGAATTCTTTTAGTTTATGCTTGTCTTGGAAAATCTTTATTTCTCCTTCAATTCTAAAGAGTAGTTTTACTGGACATAGTAATCTGTGCTGGCAGTTATTTTCTTTCAGCGCATGAAGTACATCATTGCACACCATCCTGACCTTTGTTTTTATGGAGGTTTTGCTGAGCAGTCTGCAGTTATTGTGATAGGTTTGCCTGTGTAAAGTGGTTTGAGTTAGTTACTAAAGAGTTATTAGCCTTTGTTGTCTTGTTTTTTATATTTCTCTGTTTCTATATTGAGACTTTTGCATGTATTAGGATGGATATCTCTTTGACTTTATGTGAACAGACTTCTTTTGAGGATTCAAGCCTCAGTGCTACTCTGATAGAAATTAGATACTAAGTAAGCAAAAAAACAAATGAACAAAAAAGAAAAAAATGCTTTCAGTGAATCTCCTGTACTTGTGTGTTTCGATCAGGAGTTTCTAGGACCTGGAGTAAGCAGCCCTGTCATGTGTGGAGGAAGGGTAATGAGTTGCACCTGGGCCAGTTGTAGTTCCTCCTGGCTCCTGTGTGGTGAGTCCTGCCTTGCTTTTCCCATTGGGCAGAGCTGCTCAGTGGTGTGGTGTTTGTCTTCAGGTTGTATTTATTCTAGAGCATTGCTGTTATTGTTGATTTCATGCTGTACGTGTAGAGCCATTTCTATCCTTGACTGACCAGCGTGTGGGCTAGTTAGGCACCCTACTCCTCCAGAGGATCTTCCTGACGAAGCGTGTGGGAGCATGACACAAATCTCAGGAGAGGCATATCAGAGAGTGGAGAAAGCAAACCGACCTGAGTTCTGTGGTGGAGGGAGGCAGCTGTGGGAACGAGGCAGTCAGCTGACCTGCATCCTGGCACTTTCAGACCTAATCCTTTCAGAAAACCACACTCAATTTCTCTTAATCCTTACCGCAGAGGTCAGTGCTGCCAACTACTTTGCTCTCTACAGCCTGAGTGCCCCAGTGCTTAAATTTCTCAAAGGGTCTGTGACTAACCTTTTTCATGACTGTTGTGTGGCTCTCTCCCACCTACTCCTACTGATTCACAGAATGCTTGAGTCTGAAGCACTAAAAGCCCCTCTCAAGATGTCACCTGGCTAATAGCACTCCTGGCTAACCACTATATATGGTGAGCCCTGAAGTGGATTTCTACTCCAAAGCTGGCCTGCCATGCAGGAAGAGTCACTTTCCAACTAAAAACTCATGCTAAATTTGCAGTTTATGGGTAACTATAGGTTTCTTCTATGGCTAAAGCAGCCAGTCTATTATTTATCATTGGGCCTGCCAACGCTCTGCGGGCTTACCTTGTGTTTAAGTAGTTGAGTTTCACTTCCCCTTATGGAATTGCAGTTGGCATTGTGGACTAGGTACTTTTGTGTGTATTTCCTGTTTCTCTTTGCTTTTTAGATTTCTTTTCACCTCCTCTGGATCTGAGTTTTAAATGTGGGTGTGTTTCATTTTTCTATCTAATTAAGCCTAGGATAGTCACTTACACATAAGAGTATCCAATAAATATTTTTGTTACACACATTCTTGATTCCCTTTTCTGTCTCCGTGATACTTCTCTGGTATTAATATCGAAATCTGGTGTGCTCAGATTCTTCTTTCTTATGATAATAAGTGGTGTATTTATAAGTTAAAATAAGAACCAGTAAAATAAAATAATTAAATATTAATCAAATACAACTTGAAAGACCTATCATCCTTTATATCTTGCCTTTCAACCTTTACTTAGTGCATTTTAGTTTAAGTTTAAAATTGATATAGCTCATTATTTTATTTTTTGAATACTTTAGATCCTGTTACCTTATTGAAGGAAATCAGGAAGACTATTGAGCATATTGTTGGCCTCTCAACACTATCACCTTGGTTTGCTAATGGAATGTAATTGTTGAAGATTTATATCTAAAAAGCAGTGGTGTTGGGTTACTATCATTGTAGGTTTCATTTTGAAATAGTCATAGTTAACTGTTTATGCTATAGACTAGTAGTGGTGAACCTTTGGCATGTGTACTGCAGCAGGCTGCTTGTATCATTGAAAGCTCTAAAAAGTTAACTATCACTGCTGCAGACCTAAGTTAGCATTAATCTTTGAAGACATAAATGGCTAAGAGTGTGTGGGTTGGGAGTTTGGGAGGTATGTTGTGAGCAGGTGTTGACTCATGAAACTTTTGAAAATTCACAATATTTTGAGGAGAATACTATCAAATTTGACTTTTCAAATTATATATAAATGACATATATTTTAAAATTTAGACAAGACATACTTAACATATGCATGCATTTTAATTAAATTTCTACAGAATAAATATCTTCAGCTCTCCTAGATTTATGGGTAATCATTGATTTTTATTTGATTATGTTTAGGGTCTCTCTTCCTCTCTCTCTGTCTGTCTGTCTCTCTGTCTGTGTGTGTGTGTGTGTGTGTGTGTGTGTGTGCGCATGCACACGTGCGCACACACGCATAGTGCTGGGTGTCAAACCCAGAACCTTGTACATGGTAAGCTGTACGGTACTACTAAGCCCAATTTAGGTTTAACTATGACTTGTACATGAATTAAGCCATCTTTATTACATCTGGGATCATTTAAATACTGTAATTACATATAGTTGTGCTATGTAATGAAAAGTAAGGAGCAAATGATCAGAGGTGACTTTGTAGGCATTGCAATAAGTGACTTATAAACTGAAGGTTACCATTTTAATTGCAAGGCTTGTGAATTTCTTTAATTCTGTAATCAAATGAATGATATCAAAGGAAGAAGTAATTTAACATAACAATTGTGGCTTATATTGAACATATGTTCCTGTTAATAAGTTGCATTATGATCTTTAAGGACTTGTAAGTAGTACATTTTGGTTCATTTGATACCCACAGTTTTTCTTAATTTTTATTAGTGAATTGTTACAGTGGTTAACAAGAAATACACAGATTTAAGTTGCAATCGTTTTCCCAGGGTTATATGATCTAACTTCACAAGCTTCCTGAACATATGTAGATGCTTTTCTATTTTGCTTTAGTTATGACATACAATTGATACAGGCAAGCATGAAAGCTTGGGCAAGTTTTCCTTGCTTTTTCTGGATCTTACTCAGATTCTGTGGTATTTATGTAAAGCCCAATTTTGTTACTTGGGAATGCATGTTGAAATTATCATGTGCACTATTTTGCTGTAGGCCCATTGGCACTGCCACAAAGGTAATACACTGCCAGTAGGCCATTTCCTTGTCGGCTGCATTTACAATTTAATAGAAATATTACATGACTTTTTAAACAAGTGTTTTGGCAGGGAGGAAATGGCAGATTCCATACAAACAAGCATAGCTTCCTCTCCTTAACCACACTCCAGCTACTCAAGAAATTGTAGTTGGTTTCAAGTTTGGAGGTTTAGGGGTACAATGGGAAGTCAGGCTAAAACAGGAATGACATTGATATTTACTATAAAATAGTTACATATTTTTAACTGCTGGACTTTATTACTATATAGTTTCATTGAGTGACTACTAGTGTACTTCTACATTGGAGCTCAGATTAACTTTATGCAGTTCACCCACTGGGAATACCTAGGTTTGATTGATTTAGAAGGTCAAGATCACCAGATATCTTCTAAAAGTAACATTCCTTTGAATAGATTTGGTTTTTGTAGCTTTGGCTTCACTGTGTAATTGTTTGATTCTTTATGACTTGTACCTAGACCTAATTCTTTTATATTAACCGTGATTGTGTCTTGAAGATGAATCACTTTGGGGATTAGAGAATATAGAAAAGAAATTTGGTAGACTTGTTAACACTAACATAAAATATAATAGAATTTCTGTCATATCTTTTGGTTATAGTCTATTTTCATTCTGTTACTTATTTCAAAACTCAAAAGGTTACGTTTGCGTTTTGTTTTTTTTTTTTTTTAATTTGGAAGGTATTGCATCACATTCCAGTCTTATTTTGTTTGGTTTTCTGGATCTAAAATCATTTATAGTTTCAGATAAAATTCTGCCCTGTGATTCTAAAGTAGTTTATACTTTTGGAAACTGTCTAAAGGGAAAAAATTATGCTTTACTTTTCAGTATTTTCTGTGGCCACATTCTACTTTGTAGTGTATAATTTTCTTATATAGGGAAAAGTGAAAAATTATAATTAGTCCTTTATCCTGTTCTTCTTTTTTATTGTTTCTGACTTCTTAACCAGCCTACCTAGCATCTGTTAATAAGTTATTTTGCTGTAGTGTAGTAAGAGACTGGTATTGGGTATGTTCTTATAGCCATCATAGCATTGGCTTTTGTTATTTTCCATGTTTCAGTTTGTTGGTAATGGACATATGGACATCATATGTTCCACAGAGTGCTGTACAAAGCCAATTTGAACTGTTTCCATTTGCCTGAAGTCCAATCATGATATTTATTTTTCCATGGCACTTACCCAGATTATCCATACCTCCTGCTTAGCTTGTGTCACTGCCACCATGGACTGTACTTTTTCTGATTGCTTCCATTTTTTTTCATAGTACCTAATTGCCTTTTTCCCTTAGCTCTCTTTGGGTAACATTGATTGATGTTTATAAAAGATCCCAAGATCTTTTAGATAACAGATACTCAGGTGCATAATAGTATGGTATTCAGCTAGTTTTTTGTTTACACTTGGGTAAAGTTTTATATTCAGTTCTTATTGACTGGAATTGAATAGTCTACTGAAAAAATTAGAAGAACGACAATATAGTTTTGGACAGTATTGCCTACTTTTTTTTTTTGTACCAAGAATCGAACTCAAAACCTCGCGTTGCCAGACAGGCACTGTGCTGCAGAGCTATTTCCCCAGCTAGCCTACTTTTTAATATCAACAGTGACAACTATGTGATCTGAGAGCCCCTTTGAAATATCAAATCAAGTCATAATTTTTTCTTGCATTTTGAAGGGGAGATCCTAGATGTTTCTTATTTGGTTTGAAAAAAATATAGCTACAATTTTTTTTTTGATTACTCTAGTTGTTCTTCAGCTCCCTATCCCTATGTGAAGTCATTTGTAAGTATTGTTTTCTAGAATATGAGTAAAGGAGTCGGCATCCTTTCATGATAATTGGTCAGATAAATACTATTGTGAGTGGGTTGTGGATTAACTAGCATGCATTTATTCATTTGTTCTGCAGATATTTACTGAATATCTAGTATGTGCTATGGGCTGTTCTGCTTAGGTGCTAAGAAGGGACCAGTAAAAGGAAAAGCAAAATCTTCTCTTTATATTGAGTTTATATGCTAAAGAAAGAGAAAATAAATACAAAAGAAATATGATATCTGTTGTATTAGGTAGTAATAAATAATTACAATAGAAAAAGCAGGAGAATGCAAGAGGAAATCTCAAGTGAGTGGTGGAAGAGTTGATATATTGTGTTGGATTACCAGTGTTGATCTAATCAAGAAGGTGACTGACTTAGTTACTTTTCTCTCATTGCTGAGACAAAATACCTGTCACCCAAAGTTAAAGGGGAAAAAGGTTATTTAGTGTGTGGAGGTTTCAGTCCATAATTGGCTGGCAGCATGGTATGGCAGAGGCAACTATTCATGGTGGCAGAAGATACCAAAAGCAACAACAGAGGGGAAGGAGAGAGAAAGAGAGACAAGTCTCTTTCATTCCCTTATAATTTGTACAGACTGCCTGTCCTGGGGTGGGTGTAGTACTCACACCTTTAATCCCAGCATTTGACTATGAATCAATCATAAACTCTATATTCAGGAACCTTCAAAAAGTCCACCCCCCCATGACTGTATGAGGCTTTGGGGGGACATTTAGATACAAAGTGTAGCATTCTGCTCTTGACCCCTCAAAGAATCATACACATCTCTTTATGACAAAGTCATTTAGTCCTTCTCCAAAAGTAACTGAAGTCCTAACAGTTTCAGCATTGCTGAAAAATTTGTCTAGTCTCCTCTGAGATTTAAGGCAAATTCTTAGCTGTGAACCTCTGTAAATGAAAAGAAAGTTAAATACTTCCAACATTAAATGGCACAAGATAAACATTTCCATTCCAAAGATTACAAACAGGGAAATACAAAGGAATGGGATCAAAGCAAGCCCAAAATCCAGCAGGACAAACCTTAAGTCCTATAGTTCCATTGTGCAGCATCTGAGGCAATCTGTGGCAAGACATGAACTTCAAAGGGCTTGGCTGGCTCCTCCCCTATGGCATTTCCAGTTGTAGCTCCCATGGCTTCTATTTTGGGCCTGGTCTGCTCCTTCCTTGCAGTTTTCCTCAGAATATCCACATTCCTGGCTTCTCCAAACTTCTAGGGTCTCCACTGCACCTTTGGCTTTACAGTCACAACTTCACACATTGCCCTTTCAGGGGCATGCTGGCTGGCCTTCCAGGCCTTCTGAAATCTGAGTGGAAACCTTCCTGAACTCACAGCTCTTCCATTTTGCATGCATCTAACACTAGCACCATGGGGATGATGGGTCTACTGCCAGCTGGAGCAGTAACCAGGCTTTCCTTTCTCTTAGCATTAGGGATCAAGTGCCTGGATCTCTGGATACTCCGAATTCACTTCTGAGGCACAAATTCTCTATGCTGCTGCCATTGTAGAATATAGTACTCCATGGCTTTCTAAAGCAGTCTTTCACTTTTGCAATTTTGAGGCTGCAATGGCTGAAGTCCTGCTGCTTCTTATGATGCCCTCAGGCCATCTTTTTCTATTCTCCTGTTTCTTCTCAGCAATCATGATCTCCTCTGCTGTATTCTAGCAGTCCGTGGCCTTACCGGAGCTTCCTTTCTGGCCAAACTCACAATTTTTTACATCCTTCTGCTGGGTTCTTTGCTCTTGATTCTCAACATAAATCTGGCTAAAAGCCCCTAACAGTACACTCCACTGCCTCAACATTTGATTGCCTTGAAATTTCTTCTGTCAGATTTAATTAGTCTACTGCTCTTAATGTTGGTCTCAGGCAAAGTCTCTGGATATGAGCAAAACACAGACAAACTTTTTGCCAAACCATAACACACATGATCTAGAATCTAAGAGCCAATGTAGTCCTTCATCCCATCAGAAACCTCCTGAGCCTGGTCTTTACCTGCTTTTTAGTCTTCTGAGCTCTGACCATAATCTCTCATATGGAACAGCCTAAGATGTTCCAGCTGTACTTTTTCACCCATCATCTCCAAATTATTCCAAACTCTTCCCAGAAGCCATTACCAAAGGCTCCTGAACCACATGGTCAGGTATAGTCACAGTAGCAGCTGCACTCCTGTTAACAAATTCTGTCTTAGTTACTTTTCTCTCATGTTGAGACACCCAAAGTTAAAGGAGAAAAGGTTTATTTAGCTCACAGTGTGTGGAAGGTTTCAGTCCATAATCAGCTGGCTCTAAGGCAGGGTGGCATGGCACTGGGGTAACCATTCATGGTGGCAGAACATACCAAAAGCAACAGAAGAAGGGGAGGGGGAGGAGGAGGAAAAGAGGGAGGGAGGGAAGGAGGGAGACAGAGGTGGTGGGGAGAGAGAAGCCTCTTCTTTTGGTCCCTTATAATTTATGCAGATTACCTGTCCTA
>RJWT010022297.1:0-17234 GCA_004365215.1 Cuniculus paca
ACAAACATAATGAAAGAATTGCTGAGCATATCTAAAGAAGACATAGATTTAAAAAAAAACGAGGAGCATAGGAAAATGATGGAAACCTTGAATGAACAATGTAGAAAGGAATTACAATGCATGAAAGAGACTCATAGAGATATCCAGGAAATTAAAAAGTCAATCAAAAGCTGGCAAAACCGCTTGAAAGAGACTGAAGATAGACTTTCAGATCTTGAAGACAGGATTACAGCTAACAATCATGAAAGGAAAAATCTCTTAGAAATAACAAGGAACCAGGAAATAACAATTCAACAGCTGCAAGACAATGCAAAGAAAAATAATTTAAGAATGATAGGTATCAGCGAAGAAGCAGGGATCAACACAAATGAAACAAAAAAGCTATTTACAGAAGTAATAGCAGAAAACTTCCCAAACATGGGAAAAGGATCTGGCATACAGATAAGCAAGGCATATAGCTAAGTGAGGCATATAGAGCTCCAACTAGCCATTACCAAAATAAATCTACACCCAGACATATAATTATCAAGATCCCAGAAATTCAGCATTAGAGCAGAATATTAAAAGCTGTTAGAGAAAAGAAACAGATCACCTATAAATCATCAGAATCACAGCAGACTTCTCAACACAAATCATCAAGTTAAGAAGAGTTTGGAGTGAAGTGTTTCAAGTCCTGAATGGAAACAACTTCCTACCCAGAATGATGTACCCTGCAAAAGTATCTCAAAATTGATGGAAAAATAAGATACTTCCATGATAAAGAACAACTGAAGGAGTTCATAACCACGAAACCAACTCTACAGAGAGTGTGGAAGGAAATTCTAGAGAGAGATAAAGATGACCATGGTTCCAGGAACAGCAGCAGAAGCAGATCACCAAACAAGACAGGCAACTAAATGAAGGGATAAAGTGGAGGGCCAACAGCAGGAGGATAGCATGGCAGAGATGAACCAATGTATGCTGGTTGTAACCATTAATGTAGATGGCCTCAATTCACCAATTAAAAGAAACACAGAGAGAGTGGATCAAGAAACAATACCCATCAATATACTATATACAAGAAACACATTTAACTCTAAAGGAAATTCATAGACTGAATATCAAAGGAGAGAAAACAATTGTTCCATGCGACAGGAGACCAGAACAAAGAAAGGGTAACTTACCCATCAGCTGCAAAATAGGTAAGAAAGGTATGGTATTTTCATACAATAGAAAGCTACCCAGCTATAAAGTAGGATAATATTGAGGTTCTTGTAAGTAGATGCATGCAACTGGAGATCGTGTTCATGGGTGAAATGGTTTGAACTCATACAGGTGAACCCTAGCATAAAAAACAGGAGTTAGTGGGATCCAAAAATCACAATAGATATTATGAAAGTGATAGAGGAGAAAACACCTAGCAGGGAAGGTGGTAACCACAGTTAATTTCTTATTATCTTGTCTTGAACTCTTGCATCATTTTCACAATTTTGTTAGGTTTGGTTTTGTTCTGTTTTGTTTTGCTAGATTTTACTTTGTCTGATGGTATGGGTATCTATTTTAAAGATAGTGGAATGTATTATGGTAACCATTGTATTATGGTAACTATTACCTTGTTTTGAACTCCTATAAAGCTTTCATTCTTTTGTTTAATTGGTTTTATTCTGTTTTGTTTTGTTTGATTTTATTACATGTGATGATATGAAAAGCTGTTTTGAAGAAAATGAGACATTATGGTAGCCATTGTTGATTTCCTATCATCTTGTTTTGAAGTCCTATAATGCTTTTATTCTTTTCTTTTTATTGGTTTTATTCTGTTGTGTTTTATTTTATTTTATTATGTGTGATAGCATGGACACCTGTTTTGAAGAAAGCAAGACATTATAGTAGCCATTGTTCATTTCCTGTTATCAAGTCCTGTAATGCTTTCATTCTTTTGTTTTGATAGGTTTTAGTCTGTTTTCTGTGATTTGATTTCAGTATGTGTGTAGGTATGGACAGCTATCTTGAAGAAAACAGGAGACATTATGGTAGCCATTGTTGATTTCCTATTGTATTGTTTTGAAGTCCTGTAATGCTTTCATTCTTTTGTTCTGATTGGTTTTATACTATTTTGTTTCATTTGAATTTGTTGTCTGTGAAGGTATAGACAACTACTTTGAAGAAAACAAGAGACATTATGGTAGCCACTGTTGATTTCCTGTTGTCTTGTTGTGAAGTACTGTGTTGCTTGCATTATTCTGTTTTGTTTTGTTTTATTCTCTTTAAAAAAAATTTTAAAGAAATGTTAAATATGAGTCATGGGGAAAGCTTGCTGAGAAAAGAGGATTATGCATAACTAAAAGTACTGAGTATTTTCCTTTATTCCAGAAAACAAAAGAGAAATACATGTGATCTAAAAAAGAAATACAGAAAAAATTTTCTTGGCCTTTAACTAAACTGCAAAAAATACAAGACAATGAATTCATTAGTCACTAGAGTAACTTCAGGAGTGGGAAAAGTTATGCAAACTCAAGAGCCTTTGATTTTACCAAAAAAAAAAAAGGAGAAAAACTGATGTCATCAAAGATTTCTCTCTAAGGCAATGCTACAAAAAGAACAAAAACAATGTGCTGTATAGTTATGAAAGAATTATGAGTAAAATGTGAATTGGAGTTGGAATTCCTTTAAAGTCCATTTTATTTTCTTGTACCTTGCCTTTAGGTTGAGTAATAGTAGCATGTTAACAGAGATATTCTGCTGCTTTATCAAGTAGTTGTATGTATACAATTTAGAGCAGCAGTCAGAACTATTTTCTGAAAAGAAGCAGACAGTAAATATTTTACTGTTTTTGCGGTTGTACAGTCTGCCACAGTGACTCCAGTGTGTCCAGCAGACAGGGAGAAGATGCAAGGAAATGAGCATGTCTGTGTCCAGTAAAAGCTTATTTACAAAAACAGGAGGCAGATCACAGTTTGCCAGTCCCTGATTAAAAGCATAGCTAAGACTGTGGACCTGCCCAATGTTCTATTACTCATAGGTATAGAAAGCAATTTGGCTAATGACAGCTTTTCAAAAGTACAAGTTTACTAGCAAGAGGGAGTAAAACAACTTTTGGATGAAAAATCTCATGAAACTAAGAATGTGAGAGGGAACACACAACAGAGATCATTTTAGATTCATATCCTTAATTTACAAATGAGAAACTTAAGACCCAGACAAAAGTAACCTTCCTGAGAGTTGGAAGCAGTTGACAAGATCCATTTCTATTGATAACAAATTACATTTATTTCACAGGCAATAGCAGGGAAGAGGCATGAGAATTACTAACTGGTCAATATCCAAAGTGATTACCAACAGCCTTCTTCTCATACCATAGAAAATGGCTATTTCACCTAGGGTCCAAGCCACTGGAAAAACATAAAATTGTGCTTACTTTGAAGCATAACACCAGAGTAACTTCATGCACTGTTGACCAGTGAGGAGTCCTCTAAACGACAAGGCCATCTTCTGACACTGACATTTTGGAGGGATAAAGGCAGATCAAAGAGGAGAGAAGGAAGGACAGTCCCACCCAACTTCCCTGATTGGCCAAATCCAAGTTGATAATCAACAGGGTGAGAGAGGCCACAGTTTAACTTACGGGAAGAACATTTTGTGTCCTATGACTTTAAGTGGTAGCCGCTTTTGTTGTCTACAGAATTACACATGGGGCTTACCTGAAAAGCATTGAGTAGAGCAAAGATGATGTGGAAAATCACAGACGTGTCTTCAATGAGAGTGGCTATTCCAAACCCCCAGGTCAGTCCCAGAAGCGGGGTGAGGATTACAACATTTTTGCTGATCCTCATAATGATGGCCACATCCTGAGAGCTGGAACTGCCAATAGACGGTCTCTGTGTGCTGCAAGCAACAACAAAGACCACAGCGAGATTCACGGCCACAATGACCAAGGCTGGGATGGCAAACGCAAGCAGGGCTTTGCTCACGTCCCAGTTCAGCCAGCACACGTCCTGTCTCACGTAGCTTTTCTCTGGCTCTGTGATAGCTACTGTGGTGGTAGCGATGACCAAGGGGCACCCGTAGCCAACAGCAAAGCCAATGGCTATCATGCAAGACTTCATCATTCTCCGGAAAACCACCAGTATTCCGTAGAGGATGAGCAGTGCCTTAAACAGCATCCAGAAGAACAGAGAGAGGTAGAAAAAGTGGGTGAAGAATGTCACAGCAACACACCAGTTGTAACTCTTGGCCTTGACATTTAAGTTGGAGCCAATGATGAACCACACGTTAGCGGCCAAGAGGGATACAGCAATGTTCACGAGGCACACATGCCGCATGTGTGACATCTCTGTCACAGCCACACGAGGCCAAACCGTGGCTTCAATGATCAGGCAAAGAACCAAGCTGAGGATGGAAATGCTGAGCCCTGTGCAAGTGATGTAGTCCAGGACTTTGCCCCCGACCAACCGCGGGGACATCAGGATGGAAAAAGACTTCATTGTGCTGGTGCAGTTACAGCGGCATTGCACCACACTCCTGGCATCCGACATAGTTTTGCACGCAGTCTTATCCCATGCATTCTTCCTGGAGTGCCAGCCAACACACTGTGCTTTGGCATTCTGGGATTTATTGATTTTCTCAAAGGTGAGTAGGATTTCTCTCAGCCTGTCTGGCAACACAACTGACAGAACCAGGCCATTGGGAGTTCTGGACAGACTCCCATCTGGGGCGTGGGTCTCTTTTAGGATGGCTCCCAGTGTGGGGAATGCTATGCCAATGGCTTGGGATGCACTTGGCAGTTTCTGAAGCTCCTGCTGGGGAATTTCTACTGTTCCTGAGATACCTTCTGTGCTATTACTCATGCTCATGGAGAAATTCAGACGTTTCCCTGAGGTATTGTGATGGATGTGAAAGCCTTTGGTCTGAATGAAGTGCTCATCCACAATGGTCTCAGATTGATTGTGGATGCTGAGTTCTCTGGCAAAGGAATTCACTGAGTGCAATAAATCTGAGCTGGCTTTCTTGTCAGGAACAAAAGTCCAATTCGAAAGGGCTGCTGGTCTGAGGATGTGGTTGGCCACTGTACTGTAACTCTGCAAGGAAGACAAGTCCTGAATTGCACAAAATCAATTTCTAAAGTCAGAAATTTCTGAAGATCTAATTATCTGATCTTACTTCAGATTCCCAATGCATTAGAATTTCACATTAGTAAGGTTGCATGTGGGGAAAGAAAGCAAAAGAATGCCTGTTTTATTACTGTACCAAAGACAGGATTTCCTCTCTACAGGGCCTGGCACCCACATTTCCCATGAGATATGCGCACAGTGGTGGTAGATTCTATGACAATCTAAGTTTGAGAAATGCTGCACACCGCATCTGTACCATATCTCCCTTCCTGTTATACCAAGTACCAACATTAACACATTTCAGGTTCGAAGAAGTGTTTTAAGAAAACCTGCTTGACTTTGTTTACCTAATCATTCCTACAACTGCTGTGCTGCAGATCAACCTTTGAAAGTTGTAACCCACATTAACATCTTTCAAAATATTTATGTTACAGAAAATAGTTTTGGAAATGCTAGAGTAGACTCATTCTTGCTCATGGTCAACACCATGCATTAAAAATATTCTAACATCTTGAGAACTTCCACACAGTAGAATGAATCAGTATGCACAAATCAAAGAGCAATACCTACGGCTGTTATTACAGTAGTTGTTATTTTTACCCTGAAAAGTACATTTGAAACTATAAAAGTACAAGATTTTAAAAAAGGATTGTCAGTGTTTAATGAAATTGATGATAGTACCTTCATTTTCTCTCGAGTCACTTCATCAGACAACTGTGTAGAAATATTTCTTAATAACTCCACTACAAATGCAATATTTCCAGATGTGGCTTCGGATGACTTCACAGGATTGACTATGCAGGCAAAGTCAAGGGGACACTTCTTACGGATCCCTTGAGTGACACTCTCCACGGGATCTGGAGCTTGGAGGTCAAGAATGTGCAGAGGGATTGAGGCCGATGCTAAGGAAAGGCGTGAAGCAGAGTTTGAGTCCTGTGTGAATAAAAGTTTCATTTGAAATGACTGAGTACCTAACATGTGTCAGACTTAAGGAACTAAAGGTACCAGCAATTCACGTGGGGAAACCGATGGAGAAGCACATGATCCTAATGGGGTAGGGGCTCAGGGTGGAAAAGAAGAGATGGTAAGTAGAAGGCCCGGAGGAAAGGAAGTCCACCCAAATCCCCACTGAGATCAGATCCTGAACTTTCCTATTTCTATCTGCTCTCAGGACAGTGGCTTCTACGCAACATTGTGATAACTGGTCCATTTTCCAGAGATCGGGGGAAAAGGAGCCATGTGGCATTCCAAAAAGACCCATTCTTGGGTTTTGGTGGTTCAAACACCAAAGACTAAGGAATCGCAATGGTGATGTTTAAATTCACTAGCTACAAGTTACTCATTTCCTGATACTCTCCACTGCATTCCTCAGAATATGACCTTGAATAAGGCAAACAGTAACTTATCTCCCCTAACTCACTTTTGAACACCACATACTCATAAGTATATCATAGTGATTTCCTGTCTAAGTGAAAGGCACCATATGCAATCCCTTCACAAAGCCCTCATCAAAATTGCAGCAAGTGCAGATATCCCTGTGCTTCAATATGATTGTGAGGAAAATAGAAAGAAATGGTAGCCAAGTGGAAGGATAGATAGAAAATAAAAGGTTTTAATTTTAACTAAAATGTATGATATGCACTGAATTTCTATTCCTTCTACATCACACATCTCACCTTTCTTATGGTCAAGGGATGGAAAGGATTAGAAAAAGATATCCAGTTTAATTTAATTCTAGACATACTCATTTGAAAAACTGATTAGCATGACGGGCACACAAATCCACTTTTAAAGCTAAAACTTAACCTCTGAGCACACGGTCACACTATAATGTAAATAAGTTTCAAATCTTTTTATGAGGAAAAAATTCTGAGAAGAAAAAATAGTGAGAGCTGGGAGAAAGAAGAGTCCCTGAGAGTTGGGTAATGATGGAAAGACAAGACACGAAGTTAACCCACTTGCTGGATTTTCATAAATCCAGGTCTGAAGCTTATTGTCTTGCCAAACAGATGACATTAAAAATATGTCCACTACCTCATGGTACATTAGCTCTTATCCCATAATATGTAAATGTACCTCCTTGAAAAGTGTCTCCAACGAAAGGCTTGTACATGTTTCTGTCGACTTTTGCCACATTTTTTGGTGACATATGTATCCAATTTCTCCACGGAAGGGCTTAGCACAGGGCAGGCTGCAGTTAGAGGAGGTCGTGCATGGCCCTTGGCATTTCTCTGAAAGGGAACAACCACCAGCGAGAGGCTGGATTAGCATCTCCACACTCTGACAATGAATCTCATTCCTTCTGGGATACAGGATCCCTTCCCAACAGAGGTGACATTGAACTGGGGTCGCTGCAAGGAGTGGAAGCTGCCAGACCACTTGTGAAGCTGGGATCAGGCATGTGAGCAGTGCAAGGGCACTGGCTCCTTCAGCAGGGGCAGGAAACCCCCCTCCCTCTCCCTGGAGGGAGGGCAAGCATGTTGGATCCTGAAGGACCTTTGCACTGCACTAATTGGGAGGCCCTGAAGACAGAACTGGGTTTGTAAGACCAGGTCATTAACAAGAGCAGTGAATTTCTCTGCACAGGACTATACAAATGGAGTTGCCACACAAAAGGAAGGAAAGCCATTTCAATGTTAATTTTATGTTCAGATACTGTCGATTCTTATTCACAGGATTTATGTTCTAAAAGTCCTGATGAACACTGACTTAGCAATGTCGGAGCTCGTGCTCTGGGGAATACAAGATTAGACTTTCGCCAGTTTCTGTGCACATTTTCATCAACTCTTCAATGTAGAACCAGGTTTGATTCATGTTGCTGTTGGAAGGCAACTGATTTAATCTATAGGGTTGCTTCACATCTAATCTACATATTTTCTCCATAAAGCCCATCATAGGCTTCTTTGATTTAGAAGCACTAGAGAGTACATCAGCACTGTGAGAAAGGGGCATTTTTAACCAAAAAATCACCTCTCCAAAAAGCAAAACTAGGAGCAGATCTGGTGGTACACACCTGCAATCTCAACATCCAAGAGGCTGAGGCAGAAGGATCATGAGTTTGAGGCCAGCCTGGGCAACTTAGCAAATGCATGTCCAACCTGGACTTCATGGTTAAACCATGTTTCAAAAACCAAAACAAAACAAAAGCCAAAATGGCAAATCGTGGAGAACTGGAACAAGCAAGGCATGGCCTGATCCGGGCTCAGCCAGAAACAAATGTGTGAACATCTCTGACCATGTGCACGAATACTGGGAATGTTCACTCAGAGCTTACATGGAAATGTCAGGGAAGAGGCAAATCTGCAAATATAGCATCTGCATATAACAACAGTGGATTATAAATGTTCAGATGAACACGAACTAATTTTCACTGTACACAGGATCCATGCAGTGGTGCTCTACTCATTGTTTACCTGAAATTGAGATTTAACCCAAATCCTATATTTTTATCTGCTCAATAGCACAACTCTAGCCAGTGAGTAAATGCTTTTGGCTTTGTGGGTCCCAGGAGTCTCTGCCAAACATACCGAATATAGAAACAACCAAAGACGTTGTGTAGATAGCAGATAGGACTGTGCTCCAATAAAACTCTACATTTACAAGAACTGGAGTTTTGGGCCCATTTGGCCTGTGGGCGAAGACTGGATTAGCAGAAGGGAAGTCTCCCAGAGAATTGCCTTAGGACAGTGGCAGTGCAGTGGGAAGGAGGAATCCTGGCTGAGAGAAAACTAACGAGGTGATCTTGGGCTGAGGGCCAAGGGTGCAACTGTGTTAGGGCTGGGATGGGTCTGTGCACTGCTCAGTTTCTTGGGAAAGGCAATGAAAATGGGTGGGTTTTCATCTTTCCTGACATCTACCAAGTATTTTGGTTTTTACAACTTAGTTAACCAGTGTCATTCTTCCTTCTTTTCTTCATGCATTTCATTGGAATGACACGCAATGTCATTCCAAATAATTGATGAGACAGCATCTTGCACAAAATTTAGAAGTGTCATCATAAAGGCTCAACAAATATTAGTTGTCTGTCTTCCCTCTTCCCAATTTCACATCTAGATAGCGATATGATTGCCACAAAAATTATGCCTGGCCATCACTGTGCCCAGTTCAGCCATCCCTACAATTTGGGTGAGAGCCACAGACTTCATCCTATTATTGCTAATTATTACCATTGCTGTCTACCTCTCACTTCTGAAGAGAGACCGGTCTCACACCATGGAAGCCACCATGCATTGCTTCACTGACCTCATAGCAGTGCCAGAGCACTGCCTATATTTAAGCACCCTCAAAAAGCTTTGAAGGATAAGTGAATCTTGACCTCTTTCTGTTCTGTCTCCTGTTAGCTCATTAGTTTGAACATGTTTACTTCCCTTTGGGTTTGAAAGTGGACCTTTGCCTCCTGTGTTGGAGTACACATGAAGATGAGTCAGCTTGCTTCATTGTTGATGCCACCAATGATGGTTTCCTTGTGAAAAAAAATCTATCCAGACTGGAAAACATGGAGAACTTACTACAAATTATCCTTCAGTCAGAAAGCCTGTGGTCTGGGGATGTGTGTGCAACAGTAGTGTCCCTGCCGTTCCCTACCCTAAGCCCAAAGGGATGAAGGCCATTCTAGAGCCACACACCTTCTATCTGTCCAGTCCTGGGTTTCCTTGCACGGCTTTGAGGTTTATCTCCAACCTGAAAAACATAAATTTGCAAAGACCATCTTAACTGTGGGACTCCAATCTCATCTCTGCTCAGAGGCCCCATGTAAACATGAAGAGAAAACATGTGGGAAGGAAACTGCAGTGGATCCACTGGCAGTCCTGCAGGAACTCACTGAATGAAACATCAATGGGGGTCCCGAGCACGCACTGCCCTCGGATGACAGAGGCTGCCCACACTCTGAAGGTCAAGTTAGTGCAGCAGGTTAAGTTATAGGAAAGTTTTAGGCATCCATGCAGAACACCAACATGACAAACTGTACTTCCAAGTCACTCTGGCAACATTAACTATAAAGGTGGAACACAGCTAGCCTGGCCGTCTGGACACTATATTCTCAAAAGGAAGAAATGGATAGAAACCAGGAACAGTCATTGGTTGCAATAATAGAATCACAAATCTTTTAAATTTGTAATGCATTATAAATATTATCTTTAAAAAAATAGTAATTAAAACACAGGAAACTGAAACAACTTGTATAACTAGTGACAAGCGCAATTAAGATATAAATCTGAACAGCTCTACCACCAGGCCGGTCTCCTCTCACCAGCTGCTCATCTGTATTTCCTATGTACTAAAAAGTGACTATTTTATTAATGGTCCCTGGGCCAATCCCTGCCACCTCTCAATTTTCTGTTGTTTTTCCTTTCTTCAGAAAGTTACTCTCAGCAAGAGTACAATTGTAGTCATTTGAAATTTTACTTAGAAGGGCATGTTATTTATCAGAAATCTAGACATCGAGGTGAGTCGAGGCACTTCTTACCCAGGGATGAATTAAACTTACTTTGATGTAAATCTTGGGTCTGTAGTGGGAACATTCTGTGGTCAGAAAAAACACGTAACAGCAAATCATGGTGACCTGGGGCTTCATTTTCACACTTTAGGGTTTTAGCCTGCAATAGAGAAGAAGGCAAAAAACAGCTGAAATTGGTAATTCACACAACCAACCAGGTGCATAGCATCGCATCAACCACTCAGCAATGAATCACAGGGCCCTCTATCTGTCCACATCGAAACCACCTACCTCAGGGAAGGACACCGTATCTGTTCCAACCCAGTTAAGATGTGAAAAAGAAAATCTCTCAACTATTGACTGGTCTACTGTAAAAGACAGGAATGGTGGGGGCACCAGGAAAGACACATGTTCAATGAATCATTGTTCCTTATTAGACAAATCTTGAGTTTCTTTAACAGTAACATCTATCAAATTTTTCTATTTGCCAGTCACTGTTCTAGGCACATGCTCTGCATTTGTTTATTTAATCCTATGAAGGCAGATGATATTACTATCTTCAGTTCATCCTCAAGGAAACTGGGGCACAGAATTGAGTAATTATGAGTCCAGTGCGTATTTACAACTGAGCTTGACCTATATAATTACCCACACCTTGTTTACCAAGAACCTGTAGCCAGCAGCAAAAGTGGAAGACAGCAAGAAAATAGAAAAACATAACAATGAAAGTCTTGTATCCAATGACTAACTTTTCCTTAATTTGGAAACTTTGCCTGCTTTACTTACAGTAGATAAACAATGTAGGTTTGGTTTCTACTGTATGTGACCCCAGCCTTGTGCCCTAACCTGGAATCTGTGGAAGATAGAGGTATCTCATGACCAATCACTACCCCAGCCTCGTCCTGCCCCAGCACACACAGGTGCACATAACCCCAAACTACTGATCATTCCTGTAGTCCAAAGAAAGTTTCGCTCGAGTTTTGCCAAAGTTACTCGATCATCAAAAAAATTGGGGGAATTTAAAACTGCGGCTGCATAAAAATGAACTGTTTTGGAAGGAAACACTTCAATCTACACTGACTCCCACTGCATGTGTTCTTACTGGCACCTGCCCCTCGCTAGTCCCTATGCTAGTTAGTGTCCACAGGGGCTCCTGAGTCACTCACACCAAGCATAGGAAGAACACAGGGAGAAGAGGACAGATTCAAGAAGGGAAAACAAGTCAGAAGAAAAAACGAAATGCAGAAAAACTCTACTTGGGGTCGTCAGTGGTGAGGAGGTATACAGAGAATTAGTTGCCACTTGTAAACAAACTCCTTCCGGTTTCCATGCCAGTCGCCCACTGCAGCAACAGCAAGCAACTAAGCTAGCAGGATGGCAGCTTCTCATGACTGATGAAAGCAATCAAAACCTGACCTAATCCCTCCTTCCCTGTTCCACAGCCACTTCCCTCTGAACACATTGCCCACTGCCATCCATTTGTGCTTTTCACATGACATAAACTGCAATTCTGTGCTGCTGAGTGAAGCCAGCCTCCCTCCTCTAACCTGGAGATTACAAGAGATAGACAGTAACTGTGGTGGCTTCCAAGGCTTGAAGGAAAATGCAGCTGCATCCACTAAGGTACATAGGTACAGAAGTCAGCCTCTCCTGCCCCACACTTGGGCCCTGACAACAGAGCAGTGACAGCACCAACGCCAGTGCTGTTAGCCCGGAGCCACAGATAGGAGAGCAGACAGAACATCAGCTGCCTCAGCCAGGAGGAAAGCACCTGCTTCTCTCTCCTCCACATCAACAGGAGCAGGCATTGAGGAGCTCTATAAACTCATCAGTTGTGAGTGTGAACGATTGAACAAAGTCGGTGATGCATGAAGATTCCTGCATGGGATTTGCAATGTTTACCTCAAAATCACCTTTTTAACAAAATCCTTCTCTAACTTTTTCTGCCAGGTGAGTATGCAGTTGTCCCTTGGTATCCATGAAGTGATGATTCCAAGATGTCCTATAGACACCAAAATCTGCTCGTGTTTAAATCTCTTATATAAAACAGGCCTGGTGCTTGCCTATGATCCACGCACATACTTCCCAAAGTCTAAGCTCCCCCCTGGACTGCTTCTAACAACTAATACACGAAAATGCTTCATAAATAGTTGTGCTCTATTGTTTGGCCAACAATGACGAAAAGTCCTTGTGTTTAGTACAGACTATGTTTTTCCTGAATGTTTCACTCCATGGTTGGTTGAATCCACGGATGGGGAACCCACGAATGCAGAAGACCAGGAGATTGGCAACTCTAGATAAATTTTTGGATCTGGTGATTTAAGCTTCAAAGTTCCCTAATACCCAGTCCACTGTGAAGCTCCTCCTTATCATACTCCCTAGGCATGTCTGAAAAGGGAGTGTGATGTCCCACCTAAATTAAACAAGAAATAAAGCCATACTAAAGGAAGGAAGGAAAGAAGGAAGCAAGGAAGGAAGGAAGGAAGGAAAAAGAAAGGGAAGGGAAAGAAGGGGAGGAGAAAGGAAAGAATGAAGGAAGGAAGGAGAATCGAAAAAAAGAAAAAGAAAGGAATGGAAGGAAGGAAAAAGGAAAGGAAGAGAAGGAAATGGAAGGGAAGGGGAGAACAGAAGGAAGGGGGGAAGAATCCTCCGGAGGATGGGAGAGAGGGATGGGGAGGCTGCCACGCTGATGGGCCAAGTCCACCACAGGCGTGGGCAGGCTGTGACTGTGCCTGTGTCTGTCCACGCCTCTTAAGTCAGAAGTCACAAGACCCTGTTGCCCACACACCCTGAAGACCCGCTGCTCCCAGACACCATTCAGCACCTGGCTCCCTCTGCCTTCTACGTCCTGCTGCAATTCTAAGTGAGTTGGACTCAGAGCTCCAGTCAGCTGGGTGGGCCCTGGAGCTTTCTCCCATGTGACCCAGGTGGGGTTGTGGCATTGACTCAACAGATGGAGGAGCTCCCAACCTGCTCAAGCCTGCCAGCTAGGGCTGGTCTCGGGGCTTCCACAGAAAATAGGTGACGTTCAGTCGGCAGCTGGCAGCACATGCCCTGATGAGAGTGGAATGGATGGTGTCATCCAAGTGAGCATTTCCCAGGTGACAGGGAGGCCATCTCACAGTCTGTCACTGGTCAGGCCACTTGCCTCGCGCACCTCAGCCAGGCCCATCATCAGATGGAAATAATCGGTCCAGAAGGATCAGCCAGGGGCAAGAAGTTTCTGGCTGAGGATGATCACATTTCAATGTACCCATGTTCTGTCCCCCTAAACCTAATCCCATAAACGAGCCTGGGCTCTTCTGTATCCCCAGGCTGATGGGGGGTACATACTTGGCACACAGTTGTCACACCCCTCACCTTCCCCTCCCTCCACTTCCCCTTTGTCCTGTGAATGAGGACAAAGGGCCTCACCAGCGCCACTATGTAGCAGCTGCTCCACTCCAACATGGGTGCACCTCTCTGTCAGCACCATGCTGCTGCTCTGCTCTGCCACTCACAGGCTGCTGCTACCCCTCTGAAGAAGAGTTGGGGAGCCTGGGATGGCTAAGAACAGGGACGGAGAAATTTGGGGCCACTGGAGGTTGACATTCCCAACTGAACCTGTTAGTCCTAATGAACAACTTCCAGAAGAGTCCCTGGTTTCAACCCTGCCATTTTCCCAGAGAAGGGACAGATATCAGTCAAACAGTTAAAGTCCCCTTGCCCCCTCAGTGAATCCCCACCATGACAACTGCACTTATTCCTGATGTTCCCAACCCTTGTTTGGACCAATCATGGAACTTCACTTGGACCAATCAGTAGGACTAAATTTCAACCAATCACAAGCCTGTAGCTGTTATATAAGCAGCCCTCCCTCATACTTCTTGAGTTAGTCTACGAAGACTCCATCCGATGTGCCAACCACCTGTGCTGCAGTACAGGTCCTGTTAAAATATAGACTTTTTTAGTGGTCCTGTAAATCTTCTCATGATTTATCTCTTATGTAGTATGGGCATAGAAAATCATACAAATTTACTCAGGACTTAGAAGTTATTGTAATCTTTGATCCTGAGTACTGTGGACAGAGTTGTCATCTCAAAGGAAGGAGCAATAAACAATGGAGGCTGTTAGCTCTGAAGAGCTCCAGAGTCCAGTAACCCATGAAGATCAGCAGCAGACACCAACACCAAACAGTGTCAACCTACAATCTCTGGCATAAGCTCACTCCGATGGCAGTGCCCAACAATGCAGCGAGCAGCAGCTGGCTGTGACAACTGTTGGTATCCAACATTACATGGCACTGTCTGATACTAGACAGCCACTAGTGGAGCTTCCCTTTGCCAATTCATGATTTCCACCAGAATGGAGCAAAAGAACCCTCGACTGATTGGTAACATGTCTACTCTGGGAGTGGAACTAGAACTCTGGTCACAACACCAGGTAGCTGAAGGAGATGTTGATGTACATAAGCCTCAATGTCTCTCAGCCTTCACAACAGAATCTATTCAGGCACTTCGTGTGGGTAACATACACCACACAGAGCTTTGGGGAAAGGAAGACGTACAGAGCGTGGGAATCAGAAACAACTACCTTTGCTATTTTTTTCTGACTTCCACCCAATAATTTTGTGACTCAATATCTATTCTGAATTGGAGTCAGAAGTCGAGTTTTGATAGAACAACAAAATGTCAGTGTTGGACACATCCAGACATCTCAAGAATTGCGTTGACACTTAGGTAGGATTGAAGAAATTATCGACGTGGCAATCACTCTGGCCCATGAAGAAATATGCTGAGATGTGACACTGCAGGAAACATCTGTGATGAAACATGGAGTGATCCAAAAATCACCCTCAGATTCTGAGGTGCCCAGGCCTTCACACAGCACTCTGTTGGCCACCCCAAAACAAGGAGATGTCTTTGCAAAAGAATTTAATAGTACCTGGATGAATTTTTTTCAGATGCTATACAGATCGTTTCTCAGTCCACTAAAAGAAGAAACTACTAAAGAGTATTTTTGAAAAAGCATCCAGGATTGCATTCACAGAAAGTCACTGGAATTTTCAGGAGGAGACCACAAGGGACAGTGAGTATCCCTGCCTGATCAAGTGTTTTCATTTCACTTCTAGCATGCAGCAATTACAACCTGACTGATGAAATGCTCCCACTTTTTAAGCTCCTGATTTCCAAATAGCATTAGAGTCAGACCCTCCAGACCCAAGCTTTCCAGAACATTCCATAGTAAGCCATATATGTTTCCCACCCTTCAATAGAGCAGAAGCAACCTTTCCACAGTAGGAAAGAGTGCTAGTGAGCCATGTACTTACAGTGTCAGGAAGCAGGTCTAGTAGCCCAGAGATGGAGAATCACCTTGTGGGAAGATGGGTGCTGGGCCCCCCACATCCTGGCCCACCATCATGTGTGTCCACACTGTTACCCCTCAGTCCCCACAGGGGTGGAACCCCACTTCTCCATCCTCAGAAGGGACGTGTGAACCTGCCAGCTGCTGTGAGCAGCCTGTCTGACAGCCGCCCCGGTGTGGAAACTGTGGGAGCTGTGATTCACCCCTGTGCATCTGTCAAGCTTGCCCAGGAGAAATTACAGGTTTCTCCTGTCTGGAGCAAACACATCAACATGAGTCACTTGTTTGTCTTACAAGTCTCAGCGAATCACCTGAGGCCATTGCATCCAAAGTTGGTACAATGCCAGCAAGGGTGATGGGATGCAAGGCTGTACCACTCCTTCGGCATCGAAGTGAAAAGTTGTCCTGCAAGTCAATCACCTGTCCCCACGTTGAACTTAGAGAAAACTGTCTGAGGAACTGAGCAGGAAACTGTGATGTAATCTCTACCTGGGCTCCAGAGGAATTTCTGTTTCACTTTTTTAATGACTGGGCAAGGCATTCTCCCTGAGCCTCTGCATGGCTATAGGGGACTGAGACCCAGGAGAGAAGAACACAGTCGCTATACATGGTAAGCGTCATGGGAAATGATATCGAACAGGGCAGCAGTTTGGACCCCACTCATCCTAGTGCTGGTATGTCCTGCTTACAGGACTCTCCCAAAGATCTGCACAGCCCACATAGATGCTACCAGGGAAATGTTGACAAGTAGGACAAAGAGGGAGAGGTGGGTGTTGCACAACCTCCAGCAATGAAAGTCAAGGAGGCAGTACCTGAAGAAAGGGCTCAGTTCCATTTAGGTCACTGACAGGATAAGGCTCGGTCACTGCCATTTAGAAAAGACAGGCCAAGTGCTTGTGCAATCAGAGGAATTTATTGAACACATTCAGGTTACATATTCTGCGTACAAGGCACCTTGCAGTACAAACACACAAGGAAATGTAAGGAACACAGCAAAGAAGAGAAGGCACAGCCCTGATCCTCAAAATTTACTGCCTTATCCAGGAGAGAAAATATAGGCACACATAGCCAGGCATGGTGGCTCACTCCTGTAATCCCAGCACTCGGGAGGCTGAGACAGGCGGATCGTTGTGAGTTCGAGACCAGCCTGGGCTACAAAGTGAGCTCAAGGCCAGCCTGAATGGCATAGTGAGACCCTGTCTCAAAAGACAGGGCTGGGGATCTAGCTCAGCAGTCTAAGTGCCTGCCTGGCAAGCGAAAGGTCGTGATGCAACAAAAAAAAAAAAAAAAAAGAAAAGAAAATATAGGCACAAAAAAAGACCAAAGAAAACAGACGACATAACAAATAAATACTAATGTATCATGAG
>RJWT010022298.1:0-17213 GCA_004365215.1 Cuniculus paca
CAGAGTATAGTGCAATCTATTAAAGGTCCCTGGGGAGCCCATGTGCCCACACTGGGCAACAGAAGACCTATCTCCCAGGAACAAATCTACTGGTCCTCACCACCACCAGATGTTGCCAGCGAGCAGCACATGGGAGGACTGGCCATGTTCCTGATGCAGCTCCTGGTCCATTGTGCTCCCTTATAGAATAGAAGGACACACACTCTCCTGGCCACCGAGATCACAAATAGTATCTATCCCGCACATGTAAAGTTCTAAAACAGGCAAAATCGAACATTTTGTTTTCTGATTTGTACACAGGTACCAAAACACGAAGATAAGTAAAAGAACAACAAACCTGAACTCAGGACACTGGCTTGCTATGAGGAGGAAGGTGGAGATGTAACTGGGAAATTTCATCATGGCTCAGCATTAATGACTTGGAAGCCTCTGTGTAAGCTGAACAGAGGATGTATCACTGTGCATTTCTTTTTTTCAGGAAGCTGTGCACAAATATGTCATATATTTTTATGTCTGAAATACCGTCCAGTAATTTTTATTGAAAAATATCTTTCGCATGTCTAAGGAGTAATGTGTGTAAATATCTAGCCATGCTGCAAGCAGAAAGGCAATGTGCTTATGTAGCAGGTCAAGACTGTGGCATGACAACATGGTGGGAGCAGCTGGTCATGACCTGCCATTTGAAGAAACTTGCTAACCGTGGTGCAGAGCAGCAGTTCCCAAGCCTGACACACACTCAAACCAAACCCTGCTCCCGAGCCCGATCTTCTGACTTGAGAACACACCAGATCCAGTACCTGATATTAATTTTCTGATACGAGATCAAGTGGGACTGCCTTGATCAACTATCAAAGAAAGAAAAAGATGCCAGCAAGTAACTATGTCCACTGCCCTCTTGTTCTTACAGTGGTTCATGCTGCGTTCTTTGCAGGAAATCTTTCACATCCATCAAATGTCTTGACCAAGTCATTGATTTGGGACAATGAGAACCTGGAAAACGCTGTTGCTACTTACCACACCCAATAATACTTGGATGCTGTAAACTTCAGAGTATACATGTGCAAAGAAACCCATGTAATAAATAATGGTTCTTCTTCCCTTCTCTCCTGAAGAAATCTTCAATATCAGTCTGTATTTCTTTAAATCTTCCTAGGACTTAAAGATTATACTGAAATCAGTCAATAGACATAATTGTCATCACACAAAGCCATCTCAGAGGGTAGACGCCTCATCTTTATCCTGCCCATTATCATTATGGATGTGGCGAGCCCAGGATGTTTCTACCACCTTGTAGATCACTGCTCACAGGTGCAATGAAATCCACCAAGGATGGGTCAGTGTCCCTCAGCAAAATGCTCAAGTGATACGTGAATCCAACCAATCTGTTGTGCTATCAGAAATTCAGGAATGTGTGCTCTCTCTTCTCACAATACTTTATAATCTCTACCACATAACTGTCACTTAGCTCTTGTAACTGTCATCAAGTGCCCACTGCGTTGGATACTAGTAGTTAAGATTCAGCTGGAGAGAGAAATTGAGATAGAAATTTTATATGTTGAAGCAGAATTTTCCATTCTTAGTTCATTATTATTCATAAGTAATTGAATTTCAATGTTAAAAAATACTGGTTTGCTACCATCAAGATTTTTTCTTTTGATCAATGAACCTGTGTTCTAACAAAATATTTCTAACATCAAATCATTGCTGCCTTCTTAGAGTGTTGTTAATATGATCATGAACTTATGTTCACTGACTAGAATGCTGGTCCCAGTTTTCTAGTTGTATATTTAACACTTTTTGTTATTTGTATAACTCAAATTGGACTCTAGTTGTTGTTATTGTTGTTGTTATTGTTTTCATTCGTAGTTCTGGGTATCAAACCCAGGACCTCATGCATGCTAGGCAAGCATTCGATCATTGAGCTGTATTCCTAGCCTTGATTTTTCATCTAAAAAATCGTATGTCAATTCCACTTTTGAGGTTATTTATAATTGAATAAGAAAATTTTACATAGTTTTTATTTTGTTCCTCCGTCATTTAACCAAGAAAATCGTCCATCCAAGCCTCCATGCTGTTTCTTAACTCAAGTTTTTGTCTCTGGAAATAAGATTTTTCACATTAAATGCACATTTTTAAGAATGTATCTCTTTCTTTGTGTTTTCCTCTGATTTTTTTAAAGCAATGGCAAAGTTTATTTGAAAAAATGAAAGTGAAGAGTGAAGGAAAAGCTGCCTCTGTAGAGTGAGGTTGAGCCCAGGAAAAGAGGAAACAGTAAGATAAAAGTACACTCTGGAGGACACAGGGGGACTTTCCCTTTTCTAACTTGGGTTGACTCTTAAGTCAATTTCACCTATTTACTTTTTTTTTTTTGAGACATAGCTTTTCCTTTGAAAAGCTATTGCTTTCATAACACCCATAAATTTAATATGAATAACTCTTCATTTTCACTAAAATATTCAAAATCACAAATTTAAATTCAGCACTTGGAAAGGGGAGATTTCCATCTTATTCCACGTGATTGGAGTCTGTGATTACAAAAAATAGAATATAAAATTTCTCCCATCTAAAATGCATTGAGGTTTCCTTTCTGGTCTAATTATATTTTACAGTTACTCAATTACAAGAGTAATCAACTATTGGTAAGGTGAAAATTTCGGTTTAGTCTACTTAATTAAGCTTAGTGTTACTACCCAGATTCTCCATATTCTTAATTTTCCAGATTCTCTGTATTCTTAGTTCCTAGTTTTGGCTACTTAATCTTTCAGCTAAGCAGAAAACTATGCTAAAATCTTTCTATTCTTCTGGACTATAAAGTGTTTCTTCTTATGGTCCTAAAATCTTTCATTTTACCTGCCATCAACATAGTTTTCATGCTATGAATGTTTGACCAGTATGTCTATTGTATGCCTGGTAATTTTTATCATGTTAAATTATCTTTCATCACTTTTAATGCCTTAAAACTTTAAATTCTTAGTTATATTATATTAATAGATGAGTCTTTTCTTTGTCACTTCTGGGTTTTTTTTTGTGTGTGCTCACATTAGCCCAACATTTAGGCTTTAATTTTTCTAGGTTTATTTCCACTTTTTCCTTTTCTTAGATAGATGTCTCCTTTTCAAATAGCACATGAGATTTTGTTTGCTGAGTTTTTTTTTTACCTTAGACTAGTATCATTTTGTATTTCAATCTATTTATATTTATATTGTCATGAATAACATGTTTAGCTTATTGGTGTTCATTTTGTTTTGTGTCTTCAGGGTTTGAGAGAAATTTTATTATTTTTCATAATAAAAATAGTTTCACACCATGCATTATTCTGTTTTCTATGATGACATGAAAGTTACTTTTTAAAATTTCTGCTAGTGACTACCCTCAAATCTTAAGCTTAAAAACTGGAAGATCTTATACATAACTCATATACATAAGACTTGAAATGTATCTCTCTAATGCTAAAACTCAAAACCAAAATGTCTTTGCTACTCTTCTGTAAGATGACACATTTAGTTCACTTCTCCCTGATGTGTGCCTTCCTTCTTCCCAGTTTTGTTAATAATATGCAGGAATTTTTTAAATGTTGGCATAATAGAATGATAAATTTTACATGTTATTTGTCCCACTAATTGCACATAGTTTAAGAGTATGTAAAAATAATTACACTTAGCTATTTTAATTTTTCTAGTCAACAATTCCATACTGAAATAATCCCACTTTTAATTACTTTGATTCATTTCTGGGACAACCTCAATGAACTTTGTAGAATAAAATTTATGAAAGAGTAAATAGTTTTTTACACTGTAGGGCCTTTCAGTTTCCCTTTCCTCTCCTGCCCATCCCTAAAAAAAAAGAAGGAAAGATGAAAAGGAACTGTGGATAATTTTGCTAATACAAAATTAAGAAACAGAGGGCTAGAGATGTACCTCAGTGTTCAAGTGCTTTCTTCCATGTGCGAGACCCTGAGTTCCCCCCACCCAAAACTAATAAATACATAAAAGTAAGAGGGGGACACAAGACTTTTCTTTCAAGACTAATTTGGAGAAGTGTAGTACAAACCTGGATATAAATAAATAAACTGCTGGCTATTGTTTTGCTTCGTTTTGTTTTGTTTTGTTTTGTTGTTGCTATTTCTCCTTGAATAACTATAGATATAAAGACAGAGATAAGGATAGAGATGATAGAAATAATAGAGATAGAGGCACAGATGATAGAGTTGGGAAATAGATTGAGGCAGATATAGAGACAGAGATGATAGATAGAGATGATAGACATAGAGATGTTGATAGAGATACCGATAGAGATAGGAAAAGAGATGATAGAGATAGAGAAATAGAAATGGACATAGAGGTGAACCTGGAGCTGGAGGAAAAGGTGAGCTGAGAGTACACCTCAGCGATGCAGTGCTTGCCTAACACATGTGAGTCTCTGGGTTCAGATCCCCAGCACTGCATAAATAAATAAATAAATAAATAATGCAGATGTAGATATTGATATAGATACAAGTGTAGATGCAGTTGTGGATGTTGTTGCAGATTAGATGCTGATACAATGTAGATATAAACATAGGCATAGACATAAAGACTTTTTATAAAGATGCTGCTGTACAAAATGGCCTCCCCTCTCCCAGCTGCTAGCTCAGCTCCAGAAGAGCATCCCCTGCACCTCTGCCATCATTGCTTCTCATCCTCACATCTCTTCTCTAGCACCCCACCATCCATAAGTGATGCTGCATCCCTGCGATCTTCTCTCATTGTTTCCATTTATTTGTTCTATTCTTTCAGATTTTGGAAGCCTTCTTTAATTTGACTCAACATCAAGAGTTTTCTAATGGTTTTAACCACAGAAACTATTATTTAAAAATTCAGATGCCAAATTGCAAAGAATTATCTTTTTAAAAAATAAATCGCTGTGATTGAAATGGGACCGAGGTGCTCTTAACTCTGTAAACCCCTTCACTGCTACCCCAGCCTCAGTGGCACCTTGGGTGCCTCCCAGCTGTACAGTTCAAAAACCACTACATTTCTGATTCAATTCTCTTGCTTCTTTACTACTTCTAATGTGATTTTGACACTATGATTTCATAGTTAATAAAGAATACTATTTTGTTTATTAGTTCTATTAAAGCTGCCTGGCTAATTCCTTTGCACACCTGTGACTTGAGAAAGTTTGCACTCTGTATTTAAGTGGCAGTGCAAGTGAAAAACTTTTTTTCATTTTAAAACATATTTCATTAATGCATACAAATTTTATAAAATACTAGATTTCAGTATTTTTTATGAATACATAGAATATATTTTGATATATCCATTGCCTGATTACCCTCCCTCCACTCTCCTTGAATCTGTTCTTCTTGTCAAATAATAGCCTCCCTTCTACTTTAAGGGCATCATTTATAAATTGTACATATTAGGGAAAACATGCACTATTTGTCTGAGTCTGGTTTATTGTTTTTACCATGATAGTCTCCATTTCCACTTATTTTTCTGAAAATAGCCTAGCTTCATTCTTTTATGCCTGAGTAATACACCGCTGTGCATACACACATTTTCTTTATCTATTCATCTGTTGATGAGTGCCTAGGCTGCCTCCATAGCTTCTCTGTTATGAATTGTGCCACAATTTACATGGTTACACAGGTATCCCTTTAATATGCTGACTTTAGTTTTTTCAGGTCTCTACCAAGGAGTGCTATAATTGGATCAAATGATAGCTCTCTTTTTAGCTTTCTGTGGAATCTCCATACTGATTTCCATAGTGGCTGTATTAATTCACATTTCTAGGAGCAGTGTAAAAGGATGACTTTTTCCTTTTGTCAGCATTTAATGTTTTCTGTATTCTTGATGATAAACAATCTGAGGGGAGCGAAATGAAACCTCAAAGTAGTTTTTATTTGTGTTTCCTTAATGACTAAAGATAGGGAATAATTGTCTTAGACTTATTGATAATTTATACTTTTTCTTTTAAGAATTCCCTGTTCAATTTGTTCACCCATTTATTGCTTGAGTTATTTATGTCTGTGGTAATAAATTTTTTGAGCTCTCTGTGTATTCTAGATATCAATTCTATGTTGGAAGAGTAGCTGAAAAAGATTGTCTTCCATTGTGTAGGTTGTCACTTCATTCTGTTGCTTGTTTCCTTTGCTTTGCAGAAACTTTTTAATTTTATGTATTCCCTTTGTTGATTGTGTCTATTACTTCCCATGTTGCTGCGATCCAAAAGTCTTTGCCTTTGCCTGTGACTTCAAGTGTTTTCCCTCTGTTTAATCTAGGAGTTTCAAAGGGATATATAGAAAGAGAGACAGAGATCATAGACATAGATATAGACATGGGCATAGATATAGACATAGACAGACATAGACATAGACTTAGATATAGACATCTACATCAACATCAACATCGACATCGACATCAACATTAACATCAAGAGATAAAAAGGAGAGTTATAAGCAATACCACTGAAATCCAGAGGGTAGCAACTATTTCGAAACCCTATAGTCTAAATAATTGGAAAATCTAAAAGAAATGGGCAAATTTCTAGACACATATGACCTACCAAAATTAAACAAAGAGGATATTATAGTGATCCTCTGGATTTCAGGGTTATCTCTTGTAAATTTCTTTTTTTTTAAATCTCAAACTGAACAGATTTGGATTTTCTCTCTCTCTTTTTGTTAGTTTGTCTATTATTTCTTTCTCTGTTGGGTCTGGTTTTGATTTGCTCTTGTTTTTCTAAGACCATGGATGCTTCTCTTCAGATGCTAAAGGTTCTTAGAGACTTTCATACATAGTTTGTAGAAGTTTCAGTCCATCACCAGCTGGCTCCAATCCAGGACAGCATGGAAGAGGAACAGGACTAAGGAGAAACATAGCAACTGGAAGCAGAGAGCTCAAGGGAGGAGCCAGAAAGGGCCAAACACTTTCAAAAAAGTCATATTTATTAAGATGTGGGGCGATTTTAATGGCACAATTGACTTTCGGTGATGGTAGTTCTCTTTGAAAAGCCAAACTAAAGAAGAAGGAACCTAAATTTACAATTTTCTTCTCATTAAACACAACTAAATACACTTTTTAAAAATAAATTTCAAACTACTGAAAGCATCTGTCCAAAGGCTGGAGGAGTGCCGGATGTGTTAGTAGCTATGGCAACCACACAGATTGAAAAGGAAAGCAAGACTGTGATTTGGGGACTGAGTCTTTGCTTCAGATCTGTTCCCAGACATTTAAAGGGTTGTTAAATGTTAGGTTCCTTCAAAAGAAAGCATTTCTTATCATGATCATCTCCATTTTCATCAAAATGCATTGTGTTTCCATCTCATCTTTGGTTTCCTGAAGGTTATTGAGTTAAAGTCAGAAATTGTCTAAAAATTTTGCTTTTTCCAGTAATAAACTTTTTTTTCCCCAAAGAATACCATTTCTCTGATCTTGAGTCCCACATTCTCTCTCTCCCATGTTCAGGCCTTTGATCAGAGAGAGATGTCTTGATATTTGCCCCTAACAACATGTGTGGTTTTGCTTTGGTCTCCTCTGTCTGCTGAACCACACACGCCTGCCCACCCCAGCCTGCGACCCCGCACCTTGCAGTGCACATGACCTGAGAAAAGTTCTCCAGAGCATCTTTCTAGTTTGAAGCACTGATTGTTTGTTTCCTCTTCAAAACCTTAATTTAAAGCTTAGTCTCCTCTTTGCACAAATTCATTAGTTTTTTCCAGTGGCCAAATTCATAGTTCTCTATTAGCAAGGCATCCATAAAGAGAAAGAGATGGGAAGACAGATGGGCAGGCAGCCTCTACAAAGGAAAAAAATTTTCTCTGACCTCTAGTTCCTTACTTTCTTTTAAAAGAACAGCTTTCTCTATTTTTTCTAAAATATAAATTCTTCCTGTTTTCTAGTAAATTATTAAGTAAAAGTTCTGGTTTCCAATTCTTTTTAAAATTTGAGTTTCCTTTTTTATATTCACAATAATGTTAGTAGGAATGTGGAGGAGGATAAATTAAGTTTTTAGTTTGCTGGCCTCATAAACCACAAACTCACTCAGTGAGTCAAATACTTCAAGTCACTGGTCAAACCTACAAGCTTCCTTGAAGTTAGTAAGAATGATGGGTACTCCTGGCAGTGAAATATGTCCCTGAGTATGAAGAAGAAATGGAGGACTTGCATGCCTGTGAATGTGCAAGTGTCTGTGTGTGCGCACACACACATGCATGCACCTAATGTGTACATGTCTATGCAATGCATGATGTGGGCTGCCAAAATTGTTAAGAGACAAACAAACGAGAAACTTAATAAAATTTAACATCAGGAAGTTTTTACTACTAATTTATGAAGTGGTCCTTCAGGTAACATGGAAAGGACATTGATTCTATCACCTCTGTGGTCTGAAGGATGCAGAGATTACAAAGGACCTTTGGTGCTTAGCTATTCAGCCTCCATTCACTCATCTCCCCTCCTACCAGTACCCAGCTAACTCAGATCCATGGACTTCTCACTGGCCTCCTGCTTTGAGTAAGGCTGACCTGACCCAGTACCCTAGTCAGGATCACACAATCTCCCCATTCATATAGGTATTACATGTATCAGGCATTATCCCAAGAGATGAAACTATGGAACTGGAACTGTCCTGGGAGAAACTAGTGGCTGAGGAAGGTTTAGAATTACAGAAGAATTTCTCCTGCTAATGTGGGAAACATGCTCATGGCCCTAAAGTTAAAGCCCATTGATCAAGAAGTTTCAAGCTATTAATCTCTTATTGTGGAATAGGGACAGATAAATATCCTAGAAAGTTAAAGGATACTTGATCATGAAGGAAAAAAGAACAAAATAAAACACAAAAACACACACTAAAACAAAGAGTTAAAAATGGACAGGTTTGTGGGAGTAGATAAAACAGAAAATCTCTATTGTCCTTAGAGAAATAGAAGATATTTTACTGATCAAACAGAAAGAGTCTACTATGAAAATGAACTATTAGGGAGGCAGAAGAGTTTCTATGAGAATAATAAATGATTATAGGAAAACAAAAGAGAATAAAAGAAATAAAGATGAATACATCTCTTGGAATGTGAAACACAAGAAAAATAGACAAAAATGTGAGAAAAAAAGAAAAAGAACAAGAAATTTGAGTCTAAAAGCTTAATGTCTATCTTAGTTACTTTTCTTTCATTGCTAGGACAAAATACCCAACATCTAAAATTAAAGAAGAAAAGGTTTATTTAGCTCATGGTTTGTGGAAGTTTCAGTCCATAGTCAGCTGGCTCCAAAGCAAGGTGGCATGGCACTGGGGCAACACTTCAAGGAATCAGCCAGCAAAAGCAACCAGTGCAAAAGCGGGGAAGACCGAGCTTCTTTTCCTCCTTTATATTGTCACAGGCCACCAACCCCCCTCCAGGACCAGTGTAGCACTCACAAAATCTCCTGGCTCTCTTCTTGCACAAGATGGTGATGTTTATAAAATAAGAACACTGGCTACCTGCTGAGTCTCTTAAACATCTAAACTTCTCAAGGTGACACAGTGTATCAACCATAACAATGTCTAAGCCAGGCATGGTGCTACCTGCCCATACTTCCAGCACTATGGAAGGCTGAGGCAGGGAGGACAATTTAATGGTTTAGCAAGGATCACTAGATAGATAGATAGATAGATAGATAGATAGATAGATAGATAGAAGATAGATAAATGAGAAAGAGATAGAGAGAGAGGATAGATATGTATCTGGGGACGTAGCTTCGTGGGAAGACCCTGTGTTCACTCTCCAGTTGGCTTAGTTACTTTTCTTGCTGAGATAAAATACCTGACACCCAAAGTTAAAGGGGTAAAGGTTTGTTTTTCGCACAGTCTGTAGAGGTTTCAGTCCATAGTTGGCTGGCTCCAAGTCAGGGTGGCACATGGCAGAGAGGCAACAGTTCATGGTGGACAGAAGGTAACAAAGCAGTAAGGGACCACAACAGCACCTTTTATCTTATCTAGGCTACTCAGGGGAGTAGTACTCACACCCTTAATCATAGTGCCCTTGAGCATAACACTGCACCCTGAATCAATTCCAGCATCACATATTCTCATTCCAGTCATGTCTGAAGAAGTCCCACCAATGACTGCATGAGGCTTTGGGGGGACATCTAATCACAAGCTGCCACAGCACCAGGACTACCAAAAAAGAAAAAGTTTAATGTCTGAGTAAATAGCAGTATCAGAAAGAGAAAACAGAGCAAATAAAAGGAGAGGAAATCCTCAAATCAACAGAAAAGGAGAATTACAGTACTGAAGAAAAACAGACAGTTTCAAAATTAGTAGGCCAGAACAAGGAAAATGAAAATGAAGTAAAACCTAGACACATAAATGTGAAATTGTAAAAAAATCAGGTTATAAATAGCTTAAAAGTTTATAGAAGGAAAGAAGATGTAACAGGAGAAGAAGAAGGAAGACATGGAAGAGGAAGAGAAGAACCGAAAAAGTATTATTATTGTTATTATTATTATTATTATGGAATAAAACCTTACTCTAGCAACACCAGAGACAAAGAAATGTGGTGCAAGTTTACTTCTTATTCCCAGACCTCATGTTGCAGCCATGAAAGTTGGTGTAAATCCATCTCTTAAAGATCACTTCAAATGCAGTATAGTTAGTGGTTGTGTTATGGAAATGAGGAATTTTTTCTTCTTGGTTGAATAAAAGCTATCTTTGGTAACTGGCAGCTATAGATAAAATTACAGTGACAGAAATCTGTAGATTCAAAACTATGTATATCAGAACAATTAAAATGGAAGCAAGAGTGATTCTCAAAGCAGCTCTTGTTGACTTCAGAGAAGCCTCCAAAAATGTTTGCATTATACATAAAGACTTGGGAAAGTATTGCTCCACATAAGCAAGAAATTTTATACTTGAATACAGTTTCCATTAATAGATTAAAAATAATAAGTCAGCTGATTATTGTAATAGTCTTCTGACACTGTAACAAATACCCCAGATAATCAACTTAGAAAGATTTAGTTGAGATCATAGCTTTCCAACCATTGCTTTGGGCCCCTGACAAAGCAGCACACCATGGCTGGGGAGCAGAAAAAAACATATGGAAGGGGCTGGGGTTCTTCAGTTCAGTTCAAGGCCATGTACTCAACCTATGGCCTAAGGGTCATCCACTGGGTCCCCCTTCAGTAAGGTGCACCATCTCCCAATACCATACAGTCCAAAAGCAAAACAAAACAAAGCAAAGCAAAGCATTATGGAATGGTGGTTTGGAAAAATGCAATTTTTATAAAATCTGACTAACTTTATTTAGTTGATTATTTCACAGACTTATTTATTATGATGGCATATTTCTTTCCATTAACTCATACTAGTATGTATCAACGTGCTAATATTCTCAGAAAGCAAGGATTTAAATAACTCATATAAAGGTAGTCAATTTTAATAACAGACCAAAGTTTTTGTTTATTTACTGAAAGTTTAGAAAATTGTTAAATACATGCTAACCTGTGGGTTTATAAGGAAAAAAAGAATACACAGAAAAAAAAACCAAAAATATGAAGAAAACAACATGAAATGACTTCTCATTAAGCAATCCATCACTGGAAAATAACGAGGATGAAAATGTGGCTCCATTTTTTGTGTAACGTAGGCAATGTGGAATGAGATTTTGGAAATTCCGGGGTTCAGAATCTGGAACTGCTGTTTAAGTTTAGAAGGTTAAGGATAATAGAGAAGAAGCAGGTCTTAATAGTCTTATTCATCTTCTGTGCTTTGCAGTTATCCGTATTAGTGGGTCCAAGCCCAAATTCACATCATCTACTTACAGACAAAACTTAGTTACCTGGGAACCAACACATACCTGGAAAATTTCCAAGTGTTAAAATAACAGAGGAGTTATGTGGTTTGGGAGCAGTGGGGGTTTGGGTGAGAATATGGCCAAAGCATGTCTGGGAGTCACTGCAGATCCTTTGAAAAGTCGGTAAGGATGCAAATATAAAAGAATCTAATGAGATTCCAAAACACTAGCTAATGAGTTTAGTGATAAAAAGGGTCAGAACATTCTAATTTGGTTACCACTTTCTACAGAAAATATGTCTTCAGGGGCAAAAGGGAAGCAAAAATCAACCAAAAAAGACTAGAAAAAAAAGGAAGGTCTTAGAAAGTAGGCTGGTGGAAGGCACTAAAGAGATGAGACTGAATGCTCTCTTAAAGGTGAAGGTCAACTGTTCACTACTTGAGAATCAGGTGATTGGCCTATCCAATTAGTACCTGGCTTTTCTACCTCAGTCATGGATCTAAAATAAGCAAGTGATTCAACAAGATATTGTGCTAAGGAGTTCTTGGGAAAAAGAAGCAAAACATTGATAGAATAGCTTCTTCTTTAGCTTTGTGTTGAAGAGGTTACCACTGCCATGCCTGTAACCATGGCCACCATTTTGCAAGTATGATGGAGGCTCCTGGAAGCTGGAATTGGCCCTATGAAATGCAGTGGAAGCAAGAGAATCACCTGGTCGCTGAGAAGCTGTGGAACCACTGAATCAACTCCAGGCTGATGCTAACCCTACCTTTACAAGTTGCAGTTTCCAAACCATAAAGCATGGCTTTTTGGAGTTTAGGCCTCTATGAGTTGGATTTTTGTATCTCTAGATTAAAGAATCCCAACTAACCCAACTCTCTATGCCTCTTACTTGTGACATCAGCTGCTTCATGCTCTGGTTCCAAAGTGGTTACCTTTAAAGAAGGCAACAGAAGCTCTACTGGCCCAGAGAAGCCAATGACATAAAACAGTACCAGCTCTACCGCGCTGACCTAGGCTACCTTCCTGCTCAGAGGACAGTCATACCATCAATGACGTGGTGGCTGTGGTAATTTTCATATGGCACAAACCACTTGAGACCATAACACGCATCCCCATAGTCACTCTTTGAAGCAAAACACCATCTTTATCCTTGACAGTTCCTTCCAGATTGCCTCTGGGGAAAACCAGGCCCTCTCCCATAATCAGTGACAACTTGTATTAGAGACAAGGACCTTCCCTGACTGGACTGGAGAACTACCCAAGTGCCCACCTCTGTCCCCAGCACTAAGCGCAATACCTGATCCTCAGACTGCCTCCCAAAAATTGTATAAAGAGTGATACAGGAAATGTGGCCTTCAGAAAAAATTACTGATCTCTGCCGAATCACAAATACCCTTTATTTCAATGCTCAAAGTAATTGAACTAGTAAGGGTACATGAATTAATTGTCCCCCAAATTCTAAGTTTTATCACAAAGGTATTATAAGAAGATAGGAAGGAGAATTAGCCAGTCCACTAGAAGAAAGAGTAGCTCACCAATGAAAGGCTGACAAAGAAGGGCAGCACAGTGAACTTCAGGAGATGTGTGGTAAGGAGGCCTGGCTTCAGTTCTGATCTCTGTTTACTAGAGGTGCAAATTGTGAAAGGTAACAATCTTTATTTTTTCACCACAAAAGAGTTTCCAAAGAACCTTTTGGGGTGGTAGACATGAGAACAGTTTTGTTGGTAACATAAGTTAGGCTCTACTTTAGTTTTCCGTGCCCAAGAAAGGTGAATAGGAGACCCCTGTGGGAACTCTTGAAGTAGAAATAGAAATAACAATGAACAGCTCCTTCCTCTTCCATACACTTTGCTCAACCAGATTCCTGCTAAAATGATAAATGGAAATTAAGTTAAAAGAAAGTAAATCTTAAGACCCATAATGCTAAGAGAAATAAATCAGTGCCAAAAGTTAAATATTGCCTGGTTTCTCTTATCCGAGAAACCCAAAATATGAGTAATACAAGGAGCAAAATAAAATAGAGATGATAGGAAAAGAAAAAAAAATATGGAACAGTAACACTTACCTGTGAGTGTCCCAGGATAAATTCTATTACTACTATGTAGAAAAGCATAAAATTAGGTCCTTACCTCAAATTAAGCTTCAAAACAAATTGCAGATTTACATTATTTTATATAAAATAGAGATAAATATAAAAATTAAATCCAGCACAAAATATAAGTTACTTTTTCCAGTTTCACCATGGAGAAGAGCTCCCCAAATATAACAGAAAATAAAGATCTCTGAAGAGAAAGGAGTGATAGGTGTCCTCAATTGAAAAAGAACCATCCTGCTTCTTCTGTTCTGTGATATTTTTAAAGTTTGCAACAGCTCTAAGATTGAGACTGAAATCATAAGATCATTTTCAGACCTGATGTTCTTAGGTAGTTGTCATTACTGACACATGCCTGAACTCAATTAAAATCATTGGTACCTCCTTAACTTTCATGGGATGATAATCTATGATGAGCATGTGTAGAATCATGGTTAAGGTGTGGCTTTAGGAACTGCTGCTGACCCAATAGCATCTGCCTTGCTGTGTTGACATGAAGGTCAGTTGCATCGGAGTTAATGTATATGGAAAAACAACAGCACAAAACTCACAGATAATTCTATTATATGAGAAATCCAAGTTGTGTGTCTTGATTACCTTCTTGTCACTGACACAAAATATCAGACACACACAAGGTAAATGAGAAGTGGCTTATTTTAGCTCACAGTTTGTAGAGGTTTCAGTCCATAATCAGTTGGCTGGGAGGCAATGTGCCATGGCAGTAGAGCATGGCATAGAAGAAACAGTCCACAGCAGGGCAAGCAGGAAGCAACAGTAGCAGACTTCCTTTCTCTTTTATTCCATCCAGCTATAAACCTATTGATTGGTGTCACCTATACCCAGGATGGGACTCCCCATTACCCATACCTAGAACTATGGTAAACCAATTAGTGGACTAATTTAGTTATCACACATCCTTAATCCATATTCACACCACCTAGATCCAGCCACCTATGGAAACCCTTACCTGTGAGCACATAAGGCTTTAGGAGGACATCTAGATACAAGCCATAGCAGTTGTATATATGTGAAGTGGTACCTCAGTTCACAAACTTCTTTCTGTGATTCTGATTGCAAATCCAATTGGATGAGAACCAAATCAAATTTCTCCATAAGGTCCACACTGAACCTAACCACTGAGAGCTTCAACACTAAATTTTTCCAAATGTTTTTTACAGAACATTGATCTTACACAAACTTTTCCAGAGGACAGAATAAGGTGGAAATACTTCTCAACTTCTTTGTTCTTTTCTAGCACATCCATAATACCAAAATCTCAAAATATAAAATACTTGTATAAAAGGAAGAGTACCATTCAATCACCTTCATGAGCATAGATGCAAAAATCTAAAACTAAAATATTAGCAAATCAAATCTATTCATATAAAAAGGAAAATTAATAATGGTTGATCAAGTTGGATTTATTTGAAAAATTTAACATTATTTTAGCATTTTAGAATCAACTAATATCAGACACAAGTTTAACATAAAAGAAACAAAAAAACCATTTTTCTCCATAAACTATAAAAAGATGCATTTGTCTATTTATATCACCCATTTATGACAAAAATTTTAGAAAATTTTCAACAGAAGAACTTTGTTAAATCTGACAAGAGTCTTCTGCTATATATATATATATATATATTCATATATCATTACATACAGTAAGCATAATTACAGTAAGTATAATATACATTAAGCATAATTAATGTTTAAACAGTGAAATCTATCCAAAGTTTGGGACTAAGACACTTGCTACTATCACCATTTCTAGTCAACATTGTACGGAAATTCTAGTCAATATAATAAAGAAAAAAAGAAAGTTCAAAATACTGAGGAAAGTATTCGAAATAATTATCACTATCCATGCATGACATAACATCCAAAGAATCTACAAATAAGTGAAGACCATCTCTATAGAAAACAATAAAATGTTCCAGACAGGAATTTTAAACTACCTAGATAATTGGATAAAGTTATATTATGTCCATGGGTTTGAAGACAAATAGTCACAGATGTCAGCTCATCTGAATAAATCTATGAATTTAATGTAATCTTAATAGTAGATCTAACTGGGCATGGTATAATTTCAGTGACTCAGGAGGCTGAGACAGGAAGATTGCAAGTTTTAGTCCAACCTTGGAAACGTAGTGAGATCCTATCTCAAAATTTAAAAAAAGGTCTACGGATGCAGTTCACTGGTAAAGACTCGGAGTTCAATCTCTTGTACCCCACCTCCAAAGAAATCCAATAAATCTGCTTGTAAAAGTTGGCAAGGTAACTCTAAAATATACATGGAAATGCAAAAATGTCAACAACATTCAAAATAAACATGAAAAATTCAAAAACAGATTCAAATGACACATACTTTGAGATATTACAACTTACTGTAAGGCTCTAGTATTTAAGACTAGCAGAACACCAGACAAAGGAACTAGTGGAACTGAATTGAGAGTTGAAAAATACATATACAGTATGTGTTCACCTGGATTATGGCAAAGACAATACTGTATAGTACACTGAGAAAGGATAATCTTTTCAATAACGATGATGAAGAAATCTGATAGCCAGAGGAATAAAACCTGAGTTGGTGTCTCTTACCATAAACAAAAATTAATTCCATATGAATTTTAGACCCAATTGTTTGATTTTGTTTTTCGTTTGTTTGTTTTGTTTTTGTTTTGAAGCAGAGTCTTGCTGTGTAGTGCAGGTTGACCTTGAACTTGCTTATGTAGCCCAGGATGGCCTCAAACCCACAGTGATCCTCCTGCCTCAGCCTCCCATATGCTGGGATTACAGGCATGTGTCACCGTGCCCATCAGACCCAATTATAATAGATAAAAAAGTAAAGTTTCCAGGAAATAATTTAGAAGAATGTAAAGTCCTCATAACCTTTGAGTGGACTAATATTTCAAAATACATAAAAATATGAACATAAAGGAGATTGACAGATTAAGTTACATTAAATTAAGAAGGTCTGTTGATCAAAAGATACCATTAAGTGAAGGAATGAAGCCAGACCTGGTGGTACATGCCTATAAACCCAGCACTGTGGAAGACTGAGGCAGGAGTGTCACGAATTTGAACCCAGCTCAGACAACTTAGCAACTTTAAAAGACTGTCTAAAGGGCAGGGGATGTAGCTCAGTGAGAAGGCCCTGGGTTCAATCCCCAGTACCACAAAGAACTTCAACATGTCAGTTGTCAAGAAGAGGCAACAGGCACCTAGACAAGAGTTTTAAACAAAAACTTCACAAAAAAGCCATGTCCAGATGGCCACTAAATACAAAAATGTTCTCAACATTTGTGTTATTCAACTTTCTGTCACAATGACAAATACCTGGAAGAAATCAACTGAGAAAAAAAA
>RJWT010022299.1:0-17237 GCA_004365215.1 Cuniculus paca
GATTTATATATGAAGATTCAGACTTAGGCCGGTGATCCACAAAGCCAGCATTTCTTTCTGTTCAAAGTGCCAAAAGATTTTGGAAGAATAGCATGGTGAGATTTTTATGGATGCATTAGATATTAAATGCTTTCTCTCTGTCTCTGTCTGTGTCTGTTTTTTTCCAGATGCTAGGGATTTAACCCATAGCCTCACATTTGATAGGCAAATATATCACTGAGTTGTGACTTAGTGGACAATTTTTCTTTCTTTTTGGAGATCAGAGTGCTAGAATTACAGATGTATGCCACCACCCCCAGCTACAAGTGTATGTATGTTTGTTTGTTTATTCAAGTGTTTGTTTTAAAGGGAGCCTAGCTGACCCAACTTTTTTTGGGTTTTTTTGGTGACGTAGTCTCACTATGTAGTTCAGGCTGTCTTGAATTCACTATGGAGCCCAGGAGGACTTGAACTCATAACTGTCCTCCTGCTTCAGCCTCCCATGTGCTGGGATAACAGGCCTGTGTCACCATGCCCTGCTTGTTTTTGTTTTTTGAGACAAGGTGTCACTGTGGTTTAGGCAGACCTTGAACTGATAGCAGTCAGCCTGCCTCAGCCTCCTGAGTGATAGGATCACAGGTGTGCATCACCACAGCTGGCAGATGACTACTTATTGCTCAATAATAAGTTTTTAGTGAAGTTCTCAGATGAGATTATTACTGATCACATTTACCTTCAAATATAAGAAAATGCATTTGCATTTTAATCCACTATTCACCACTTCAGCTCTTTTTTTAAATCATGTTTATTAAAATGTGAATTTACGTTCAGTAGAATTTACCTTTTTCATTGAGATTTGAGAGTGAGTAGTCATACAGCCACCACTAAAATCAAGATGTAAAACAATTTAAAAAAGACCTTTGTAAATTAAAGCACTTTACTAACTTGTCTTAAGATACTGCAAAATAGCTTTCTAGTTAGATAGATTAATTCTGAAACTGACCTCTGAGAACCAGTGTGGGCTGTTTTCATAGAGTATGTGAACCAAGAAATCTCAAGACTGATCTTTGGTGTTAATAATCTATCAAGATAGATGTATTTATTTATTGATTGATTTTTTTGAGGCAGGGCTATGCAATTCAAGCTGGTCTTAGACTCGCAGTGATCTTCCTGTCTCAGCATCCTGAGTGCTGAGATTACAGGTGTGCACCACCACACCTGGCTTCAGTCATGAAATTGAATTCTACAGAAATTTTGGATTGGAGCCAGATCAGCCATAGGCAGAGGCTTGGAACTCTTCAGAATTCACCCTGCTGCCTCCACAAAGGGGACAGGGAAAGCCAAACTTGTATTCCGTATGCCCATGAACAGAGCCACAAACACCCTGTCCACTCGACAGGCATCACCAGTGCTTGGAAGCACGACCATATGTTTCTCAGCACTGACCTGAGGACACTCCAGTGGAAAACTGGTTTCAAGAAGGGGAAAACGTACCTAGCAGGCCTCAGCTTGTCATTTAATAAGGAAACAGCCCTTTGAAAACAAAGTATGTGGATAATTTTACAAACTGATTTGTTAACTTTTTTGTTGTTGTTGTTTACTTATTTATTTTTTATTGAGACAGCACCTCACTGTATAGTGCAGGCTAGCCTTGAACTCAGTGATCCTCCTGGCTCAGCCTCCCAAGTGCTGGGATTATAGGTGTGGTTGTTACTGGTTTTGTAAATGAATTGTTTCACTGGCCCTAAAATTTGCTTTTTTAAAATAACCTTAACTCACTGCATTAGAGTAGTTGTATGGCCAGCCAGATCCTTGGGATAGACTACAGTATTTGAAATTTCAGTTCTAATGTTTTATTGCACCCAACTAAAGCCCAAGTGGTGAGGACAGAACTTTTTATTTTTCTGAGATAATATCTGGCTGTGTAGTCCAGATCAGTATTGAAATCTGCATAGCCCAGGCTGGCCTGGGATTTGGAATGCTCTGCCCAAGCCTTGTGAACACTGCAATTGCAGGCATGTACCGCTATTCACAGCTTCCCAACCCTCCTTTAATCGTTTGGGGTCTTTTTTTGTGTGTGTGTGTGCACCCGGGATTGAACTCATGACTTTGCGCTTGCCGGGCAGGCGCTTAGACCACTGAGCTAGATCCCCAGCCTTTGTCTTTTTGAGACAGGGTCTCACAGTGCCGTTCAGACTGGCCTTGAGCTCACTTTGTAGCCCAGGCTGGTCTCGAACTCAGAACTCACAACGATCCGCCTGTCTCAGCCTCCCGAGTGCTGGGTTTAAAGGTGTGAGCCACCACGCCCGGCTTGTTTGGGGTCTTTTGAGATAGGGACTCACTGTGTAGCCCAGGCTGACCTTGAACTCATAATGATCCTCCTGCCTCAGCCTCCTGAGTGCTGGGACTACAAGCATGTGCCACTGTGCCTGGCTGAAACCTCCTTTGTGAGAGGAGCCTCCCCAACCTCTTGCAGAAGTGAGCACATTTCATATTTAAACTCTGATAGAGTTTCCCAAATACTAATATTTATCTCATTGTGTGTGTGTGTGTGTTTGTTTTTCACCGCAAACTTGGTTCTAGCCCTTCCTCTGACATTTCTATCATTTTTAAAGGTATGTTGGAGGGCTGGGATTTAGCTCAGTGGCTCAAGTGCTTGCCTGGTAAGCGCAAGGTCTTGAGTTCGATCCCCAGTACCAAAAAAAAAGAAAAAAAAGAAAAGAAAAACACATGTTGGAGAATACCAGATTTTTTGTGTGTGTGCAGAATCCGCAGTAAAGCTGCTTTGCATCCTGCGGATTATTTTTATTTTTATTTTTTTGAAACAGGGTCTCTCTATGCAGTTCAGGCTGGCCTTGGGCTCACTTTGTAGCCCAGGCTGGTCTGGAATTTGCAATGATCCTCCTGCCTCAGCCTCCCGAGTGCTGGGATTACAGGAGTGGGCCACCACGCCTGGCTTGTTTGTTTTTTTTTTTTTCGGTATTTTTTTTGAGACAGGGTCTCTGTCCTGCGGACTATTAAGATTTTCAGTTACTGTTTGGGACCAGGCGCGTGCGAGTCACCTGGGTGTGGGTGTGTAAAGGTAGAGCACCACTGTGGCACCTATGTGCCATATTCAGTTCAGTGCCAGCCACTGATGGTGCTGGGTTTTGAAGTAATAAGTAGTCCACTCAACTTGACAATAATGTACTAGTAATTCTGAGTTCTACGTACTTCTCTGACTCTGAATTTATGGAAATAAAAAGCAGTCACTAGTGTTAACTAGATAGGTCTGAATGAAATGTTTTCTGCTACCTCAGATCCTGGGTATGTATGTATATACATATGTATGTCATTATTTATTTACTTTTCTTTTGGGACAAGGTCTTGCTGTGTAGCCCAGGCTGGCCTTGAACTAGTGATCCTCCCTCTGCATCTGGAGTGCTGAGATTACAGAGATTACAGGCATGTGTCACCACGCCCAGCATTCCTGGGTGGTTTAAGTGAATATTTATTTATTTATTTATTTATTTATTTTTATGAGCAGGATATATTTATTGAGAGAAAGAAAGCTTTTGTCTGAGAGAGAGAGACAGAAGGGGTCCTGAGTGGGTTGCCTTAAGTGAATATTTAAATTGCAGTGGAAAATTATCTTTGTGAATCGGGCTTGTTTTTTGTTTTTTCACCTGTATAACTAAAACAAAATACAGGATTAAGCTCTGATTTAAAAATAAAAACGGCTTTCCTGTCCTAAGGTAGACTGCTGCTAGCCAGACTTCTTTTGGGATTTAAATTTTCTATTGTGAGACTACATTTTATTGGCTGTAAATCCTGAAAGTTGATAAAAAGATGAAATACATCTGTTGATATCTCTTCCCCTCAAAGGCAGCTGTTATTATTATTATTAGCATGTTGAGAATTGAATCCAGGGTCTTAAACATTCTAAGCATGTGCCTTCCCACTGAGGCATGCCCTCAGTCAACCAGTAGTATTAATATCTTGATACTGCTAAAATGCAGAACCATCTCCTTCTTATAAGATCCTAAATGTCATGTTATGATTTTCTGGGTTTCTGAGGTAAAGGGATCCCCCCACCCAGAAAATCAGGTTTAATTAGGAGTAGTGCAAAAATTGAGTATTTGATTTTTACCAACTGATACTTCTTTAGCAGCTGCTGGGCCAGAAGAAGACAGATACTGGAGGTATGAATAGGTAAATTATAATATGGTGATATGTTTCACAGTAGAAGGTTCAGGTCAGAGAAGGAATATTTAATCCTGTTTTCTGAGGGCTTACAAATCCTCCTGGAAGAGTTGGAAGCTGAATTTTGAAAAATGATAGCTTTATAATAAAGGAGGGATAAAATGTACAAAGGCAGAAGTTACTGACAGTCTTAAGCTAACAGTGTGGAATTGAATATTGAAAAGATTATTGAGAAAAGAGTGATAGGCACTGGGGCTGGACAGAAAGGCAGTTGTTGATAGTTTTTTTAAAAGGCTTTAGGGTAGTGCTGTTGAGATAGACTTATCCCTTAGGCTATGGGAAGCAACATTATGCCTTACATCAAAATGGAATCAGTGTTGAGAAAGACCACTCTGCTGACTTTGTAGAGAGCAGATGAGACAGGGTCTTGCTGTGTAGTCCAGGCTGGCCTTCAACTCACTATGTAGCCCATACTGGTCTCGAACTCACAGCAATCTTCCAGCCTCAGCTTCCCCAGTGCTGAGACTTGTGCACCACCACACTCAGTTTAAAGCTACAATCTTAACACTCATTTGGATAGGAGGAAACTGGGAGGAATTCAGGTGAGAAGGAAGTGGTGAGATTAGCAAGGCTGGCACAGAGAGATGAAGAAATGCATTCATATTAGGAGGTCAGTTAGTGAGAAGTGGTGTATCAGTATAAAATGAGACAAAATAATGTAGTGATTAAGCCTGTGGCACTATAGAGACCTGAATTCAGTTCCAGTTTGCCTCTTACAAATTTGTGGGACTTCGTATCAGTTATTTAATTTAAATAGGTTCTTTTACCTCATCTGTAAAATGAGTGTTAAGATTTCAGTTGGTTGTGATGGGGCACTCTGGTAGTCCCAGCACTAGGGAGGCTGAGGCAGGAGGAGTGCCATGAGTTTGAGACCAGCTTGGGCTACATAGTGAGTTAAAGGCCAGCCTGGACTACACAGCAAGACCCTGTCCCAAAAAACAAAACAAAACTGTTGTCTGCATTTCCTTAGTGAAAAAAAAAAAACCTGTTTGGTGACCATGGCAGGCTCTTAGCTTGTTGGCTTTCCTAAATGAGTAAAGGTAAATGGCAAAATTAACCAGACATGTAGGCCGCATCCTGTGTTACATCATTTATATGTAGCGTCCACAATGGGCAAGTCCAAGGAGTCAGAAAGGAGCTGCATCTGCTGGATGGGAGAAAGAAGAATGCTGGTTAAGTAAGGATAGGGTTCTGTTTTCAGAGTGATGAAATGTTCTAAAATTAATGATTGACTTAGCCAGGTGTGGTGGCTCACGCCTGTAATCCCAGCACTTGGGAGGCTGAGACAGGCGGATCGTTGTGAGTTCGAGACCAGCCTGTGCTACAGAGTGAGCTCAAGGCCAGCCTAAACGGTATAGTGAGACCCTGTCTCAAAAACACCAGGGCTGGGGATCTAGCTCAGTGGCCTAAGTGCCTGCCTGGCAAGTGCAAGGTCGTGAGTTCAATTCCCGGTGCCGCAAAAAAGAAAAAAAGATTAATGATTAACTTGACTGGGAATACAATCAAAACCACTGAATCACTTTGAGAGTTAATTTTATGGTACATGATTTATACATCAGCATTGTCATAAATGTAACAGCTAGCCAGGCATGGCATAATCCCCTGCTGTCACGCTGAGAGACTGAGGCAAAAGAATCTCGATTTTTAGGTCCAGGCTGAGCTATTTAGTGAGAACCTGTTTTAAGAAAGATGCAAGGGGGCTATGCATATAGCTCAGTGCTGGGTTGTTCTGTATACAGATACGTAATTAGATACAGGTACACCATGCATAAATTCCTTTTTTTTTTTTTTTCTTTTTGTCTTTTTGAGACATGGTCTTGCTATGCAGTTCAGGCTGAACTTGAGCTCACTTTGTAGCCCAGGCTGGTCTCGAACTCACAACGATCCTCCAACCTCAGCCTCCCGAATGCTGGGATTACAGGTGTCCGCCACCGTGCTCAGCCATAAATTCCTTTTTTTTTTTTTCCAACTCCTTGGTGTGGTACTGAGGATTGAATCAGGGCATTTGCATTAAGCTGCATCCCTAGCCCTTTTTTTATTTTGAGAGGATCTCACTAAGTTGACTAGGCTGGGCTCGAACTTGGGATCCTCTTTCCTCAGCCTCCCAGTATGTGGGGATTATAGGTGTGTGCCACTGTGCCTGGCTCCAATATATCTTTTAATAGCTTTTTTTTCTTTTAGTCAGGGATCATGATTGCATTTGGTTATCATGGCTCATATTTTTGATGGGTTCAATAATAATTGAATAGATGGTTAAGATTCTCTGGAAGTAGAGGGGGAAATATTTTTCCGTAAAACATGCAGCATAAGCCAAAGAGGGCTGCACCCTGGTTAGTGGAACAAAGGTTGCAATAAACCACGGTGTGGTGGAGGAAGAACGCAAGAGGCAAGTCTAAGGCTCAAGATGGAAAATTATAAGCCAGTTGATACTATCAAGGAAAACTTAATTGATATTATAGCCAGAAAAATTAACCAAGTTCAGAAGCAGACAGGAGTCTGCTTGAACATGGGTCAACATATATTGGACTTAATGCTGTTTTCTGTGGTCTAATAGCAAAGTCTTTTTTGGTACACCTTGCATGTGACAAATGCTCCTGTAGCTCTGGCTTACCAATGGTGGTGGTCCCATTTTTGTCAGCAGATGCCTTTTTTTTCCCCTTGTCTTTTTGAGACAGTGTCTCACTGTGCAGTTCAGGCTGGCCTCAAACTCACAGGGATCCTCCTGCCTTAGCCTCCTGAGTGCTGGGATTAGAGGTGTGTGCTACCACGCCTGGTCAGCAGATGCCTCTTACACAAATTTTGTAAGTTTACCTCTGTGTCCAGGTGGTTTGAATTGTGAAACCTGTACCATGACATGGGCTGGACTGGTTGGTTTAGTTTTTGGTGGTCTGTACCCTGCTTTCTTGGCTATACCTTTGAATGGTGCCCTAGCAACCAGGTATCAATCAATCCTGCTACCTGAGAAAGGAAACTTTTTTTTTTTTTTTGGGAAACATCTTAACCTACTGGATTTGAGTATCCAAGCCTCTTTAGAAAGATGTTATTTCCCCTTTTACTTAAGACTATGTTTGCAGCATACCTTGGCTATAGACAGTGTAAACTACTTACAAAGGCTCTTCTGTTACCTGAACAGGACCTAGAAATTCCCCAATGTTTTAACCAACTACGTATGCAAAAATAAGAGTGGGAAGAAAAAGTATAGTTTGGATGTATTTTTTTAAAAAATTTTTTTGAGATAGGTTCTTGCTGTATAGACCAAACTGGCTTCAAAACTTGAAATCCTCCTGCCTCAGTGTCCTGAATGCTAGGATTACAGGTGTATGGTACAATGTTCAGCTTCTGTTTTATTTTAGGTCTATGCGAAATAAAATATTTGATTAAATTAAAATTGCTTTTGCATAGATGAGTTTTTGATGAAGGCGAGTGAAACAGGTATTTAGGGTAGTATCTTTAAAGATTTCTCTGCCAGGGACTGGGGATTTAGCTCAGTGGCTCAAAGCGCTTGCCTGGTAAGCACGAGGTTGTGAGTTCGATCCCCAATACCCAAAAAAAAAAAAAAAAGATTCCTCTGCCCAAGTACAATATTTTGAGACATAAAAAAATAACTTGTAAGCCAGGTGTGGTGGCTCACACCTGTAATCCTAGCACTTGGGAGGCTGAAGCAGGAGGATCATTGTGTTTTTGAGACCAGCCTGGGCTACAGAGTGAGCTCAAGGCCACCCCAAACTGCATCGTTGAGACCCTGTCTCAAAAAACCACAAAAAAACAAACAAACAAACAAAAAACCCCAAAAAACTTGTACCTGTTTCTGGAGGTGCGATTAATCATTTGAATCACTTTGAAGTTTCAGGAGAACTCTTATGTAGATTTTTAAAGTATTGTTGATAGTTGTGTGTATAAATATTTTCCTATAACGTGGTAATTGTTCTCAGTGGCACTGTTTTAGTGTGTATATGTTGTGTTTATATGGACATATTATTAACTTTTTTTTTTGGTCAATGCTGGGGATCAAACTTAGGGCCCCGTGCTTTCTAGGTATGTGTTTTATCACTGAGCTACACAACCCCAACTTTTTTTAAACACACACACACACACACACACACAATTTTTCTTTTTTCTTTTTTTCTTTTTCTTTTTTTTTGAGACAAGGTCTCACTGTGTAGTTGGGGCTGGCCTTGAACTCACTAGACAGGTAGTCCAGGCTGGCCTTAAACTTGCAGCAGTCCTCCTGCTTCAGTCTCCCAGGTGCTGGGATTTATAAGCCAGCACAATTGGCTTATATATTTTAAGTCCCTAGAGTTGACATCTGGATGTGGTGCTCAGCCATTTTTACATAGAAAAAACGTAGAATGATAAAATGCTGAAATACGAGTTTTATTCAGTGATTCCAACTATACCATAATTGGGGGCTAGGGATGTGGCTGAGTGGTAGAGCTCTTGCCTTCTATTCATAAGGCCCTGGGTTCAATCCCCAGCACCACCAAAAAAACAAAACAAAGCAAAACAAAACAAAATAATAACCAACTATACCATAATTACACAGACATTAATGTAATAATTAATTGCTATTCTAATTTTAGAGTATAAAGTTCACAGATGTGATAGATTGTTATGTATAGAAGAGCCACCACTATTGAAAAAACTGATAGGGTTACATACATTCCTGCTGAATTTGTTGATACTCAATGGTATAAAAATACTGATGAAAAGCCAGGCACGGCACACACCTGTAGTAGTCCCAGCACTGAGGAGGCTGAGGGTGAAGGATTACTGAAAGTTTGAGGCCAGCCTGGGTTCTATAGTGAGTTCGAGGCCAGCCTGGACTAGACAGCGAGACCCTGTCTCAACCTAAAAAAAAAACCCGAAAAAAGTTGAATTTATTCAACCTTTTGTGGTAGTACTCCTTTATTATACTTACAAGAAGGAAATAATATGTAATCAAAAATAGTTTGGTTTGGAGTATGTGCATGGGAGGGTTGTGGACACCAACTCCAGGTGCTTCCTATATACAGTGTAGGAACATGGTTGTCTTTGCCCCTGCCCCCCCCCAGCCCCCAATATGCCTTGATTTGAGTTTTTAATCAAGTGTTTCTGGCCTTTGCCGCTGTGGCCCATTGATCTGTCCATCTGTCTGTTACAGTGCATATTGGGTACTTCCAGAAGTATGAATTCAGTGATGCAAGGACAGGCGGGCAGCAGCAGCAAAGGTAGGACAGAGTCACTTGAAAGATAAGTCTTGGAAGGACATTAGACTTCACACTCCCATGTGCACCCATGGGTAGCATGCGTCTTGTTCTTTTAAGGCACACTTCATTCTGTGCATCTTCCTGTTCTGACATGCACATTTGACAGACTGGTAAATGATGCTGGAGTTCCGACTCCGGCCTCATTGTGCTAGGCAAGAACTCTACCTCTGAGCTGTTCCTCCAGCATTATTATTTTTTTTAGAACAGATGCCTACCTGGCAACCAAGCAAATTGCCGTTTGCCCCACTGTCTTTGTTTAAAATTTTGAATTTTAGAAGAAACAATTAAATGGTAGACAAATGATATTGGCTTCATTTGTAGACGCAGTTTTTGGGAAACTATGGTGACAAAGGATCTCATTTTATAAATTGAGGGAGGAGAAACACAAAGATAAAGTTAGGCGTGGTGGTGCACCCACCTGTAATTCCAGCACTTGGGAGGCTGAGACAGGAGGATTGCTGTGAGTTCAAGGCCAGCCTGAACTGTGTATTGAGACCCTGTCTTTAAAAAGAAAGGAAAGCTAAGTTGATCTGTTGATCTGTGCATATTTGTATGTTAATATTTGGGTCTGTCTGTCTGCCTCTTCCCTCCCTTCCCTTCCCTTCCCCTTTTCCTTTATTCCTTCCTTCCTTCCTGGGTGATGCTGAGGATTGAATGTGGAGCCTGTCCACAGAGCTGCGTTGCCAGTTGTTATTTTTTATTTTGAGGCAGGGTTACTAAGTGAGTGGCCAGGCTGCCTGTGCTTCAGCTTTCCAGAGTACTGGGGTTACAGGTGTGTGACACCATGTCTGGCTATATTCCTGATTCTGGAATATTTTGATGAAAATAAGCCTAAATTTTCCAGCCAGCCCTCTCCCCGCCAGTACGGAAGATTGAATTTAGGACCTCATTTGTACTAGGCAAGTGCTGTGCCATTAAGCCACATCTCTAGCCCTTTGTTGTTTTTAATTGTATTTTGACACAGGGTGTTGATGATTTGTTCGGCTGGTCTTGAACTTGTGATCCTCCTGCCTTAGCTGCCTGAGTAGCTGGGTTACAGGCATGTACCACCATGTCTAGCTTCTGGGTTGTTCTTTTAGCTACTATAAAGAAATTTTAAAGATTTGTGTTTAAACATTTGAACCATGTACTTAAATATTTGTATCCATTTACTTGCTAGATGATAGCATGTTCAATGGCAGTTCTTGCTGCTATTGTTGCTTTTTTCTTTTCTTTTTTTTAAATACTCATTAGAATAGGGAAGCAGTAGCATTTTTATATTGAATTCTAAAAGCTTACCTACAGGTAAGTTTTTAACGACTTCAACTAGGGCTGGGAATGTACGTAGCTCAGTGTGGAGCCCTTACCTACCATGTTCAAGGTCTTTGGTCTGGTCTCCAGTATTGCAAAACAAAAAAAGCAGAAATAATGTTAAGTTACACAGGCAGACACTGTGCCACTGAACTATATCCCTGGCCCCCAGCACAGACATTCAAAGCAAGGATACGGGAGGCTTGTATTACAAGGTTAAGTGTTAGGTTGCTTATATCATGTTAATATTGACTGTGAAGTGAGGGACTGGAGCGAGCCAAATGATGCAGCAATTTGTATTTTTTTTTTCTGCACTGTTATGCTTCTGAAAAGAAGATACTGCAAGGTTTTTATTTTTTTATGATTTCTCAAGGCAGGTAAAAGTTGGGCTTGGTCTGCAGTGAAGACTGCTGGAATTTTAAGGTGACTAACAGCCTCACTGCTTGGGCGTCTGCAGCCCATATTTTGGCTCAGAAGTTGATGACTGACTGCTGTGAAAGCTCTGTGGAGTGTACAAGATCAAGGAACCCTATTGTGCTGTCTCCAGTGAGGACACATTTTGAAGTTACACAATATACAAGTATTTTAAGTCAAGTGTTACAGCAGGATGTTGGAAAGAGTCTTAGTGAGACTTAACTAGATCTAAATAATTGCTGAGTGATTTGATTTTAAAATAGTACTTTCTTATGTCAATAAACTTCACAACTGAAAATTTTTTAAGAAGAAAAATGAATCATATTTGTGCTTATTCTCACTTTCTGCTCTAATTCTACTTTAATTCTGTAAGTTGCTGTTTTTTTCCTCCAACAGTATACTGTGGATTTAACAGCGGTACATTATTTCCTCATACGTCCACATCAGTTTGTTTTCCCTGTTTGTTATTGGTCATTGAGTTGATTTATCATATAACTTTTATTTTCTTCCTCCTCCTCTCCTCTTTTATGGGGAGGGGCGGGGAGACAGAATCTTGAGATGTAGTTCAGGCTGGTCTTGAACTCACTGTGTAGCCCAGGCTGGTCTCATAGTTGTGATCCTTCCGCCTCAAGTCTCCCAAGTGCAGGGGTACAGGTGTGTGCCATCATACCTGATCTTTCTGTTTTGTTTTTATGGTTTAAAATGAGGCTGTATATTTTCCAAAAACGTTGTAAATTTGTCTTTAAGCTAATAATATGTGAGCTATCCGTTTTTCTATACCCTTGCTGTTAGCTATTAAGACTCTTCACATTTTAGTCTGATAAAATATTAGTTGGTTGTTTACATTTCTCTGACCTCATCATCGCCTTTGCACATTTTCTTAATGTGTTCTTACAATATCATGGCTATTGTATTTTTAAAAATTTCTCCAGTCTGTGGATAAAGAAGATGTGGTTTTTTAAATACATTGGAATACTACTCTGCCCTAAAGAAGATAAACTTGAGACATTTCTAGCTAAATGAATGTACCTTGAGACCATGCTCTTAAGTGAAATAAATTGGGCACATATTTAAATACCACATTGTTTCTCTGGTGTGAGAAACTGAATGTGTATATAAGGACCAAAATGTATAACCAATATTGGGAAATGGGAAGAAAATTTTCACATGAGAAAGGGAACAGGGAGGGGGAAAGGGAAGAAGGGACAAAAAAAAATAGAAGGAATAAAGCTTTTGTAAATAGGGGAAGGAGGGTTGTAGGGAGGGGAGGGGAATGGGAAGAGAAGAATCAAGATATGTCATGTACAGGTACAAATTCCCTATGATGAATGTGATCTTTATGTATATCTAAAATGTACCCTCAAAAAAAAAATTTTTTTTTTTTTTTTGCGGCACCAAGGATTGAACTCATGACTTCATGCTTGCCGGGCAGGCACTTAGGCCACTGAGCTAAATCCCCAGCCCTTGTCTTTTTGAGACGGGGTTTCGCTATGCCATTCAGGGTGGCCTTGAACTCACTTTGTAGCCCAGGCTGGTCTTGAACTTGCAACAATCCTCCTGTCTCAGCCTCCCGAGTTTTGGGATTGCAGGCGTGCGCCACCAGGCCCGGCTGCAAAAAAAATGTTTAAATGCCAAAAAAAAAAAAAAAACCAAAAAATAAAACTCTAGTCCTGAGGTGGGGAGTGGGGAGTGATACGTGACTGTAGTAATAAATGAAAGACTTTTGTTCTGGGTTTTTTCCTCCTTTTGGTAGGGATTGAATCCAGGTCTTTTGCACAGAGCTGCATCCTCAACCCTATGTTATTTATTTATTATTTAGAGACAGAGTCTTATGTGTAGTTCATGCTAGCCTTGAACTCATGTAGTCCTGCCTCAGCCTTCTGAGTGCTGAGATTATAGGCGTGGACCACCACACCAGTGTCCTCTTGCATTGTTTTGGGTCAGGGTCTTGCTAAATTGCCTAGGGTGGGCTCGGCAGGTGATCCTCAGCTTCCTGGAATGGAGGGATCACTTACAGGTGTGCACCACCAGATTCAGTAAGTGTTAATGATTGCATCATGTTTTTTGTTTTGTTTTTTTTTTTGGTTCCGGGAATCAAAGTCACAACCTTGCACTTGACAGGAAGGAGCTGTGCCACTGAACTATATCCCTGGCTCCATAACTTTTCTGTGTGTTTTTTCCATCATCTTTTGACATTATCACTTTCTTCCTCATTTTCCCTTCCATTTTTGAAAATCCACTTTGTGTAGTTTATCAAAATCCCTATCTTGTGCTTATAACCAAACCTTATTAATTAATTTACCCATAGCTTTTTTGTTGTTTTGTGAGACAGGGGTGAACTCATGGTGATCCTCCAGCCTCGGCCTCCTAGGTGCTAGGATTACAGATGTGTGCTACCACATGTGGTGATTTATTTGAAAAGTAACAAATTTACCTCAACCCCCACACCTATTAAATAAGTACTGTGATTTTGTAATGTCACGTTTGTTATTGCACAAACTTTTATGTATTGGCTAACACACATATAGTATAAATAAGAAGTAGTCAATGAATTGCTAATCAAAATTCCACTTTTTTGTTGTGTTTTAGACAGTGTCTTACTATGTAGTGCAGGCTGGCCTTGAACTCGTGGTGTTCTTCCTTGCCTCTGCTTCTCTAGAGCTGGGATCCCAGGTGTGCACCACTGGACCCAGGAATATGCCATCTCTCAAAGAAGTTTCGATTGCTACAACGCGAAGGGAAAGAAAGATACTGTACGAGAAAATACTTGTTCAGTTATTGTTAAAGTTTGTAGTAGCATGAGGTGATCTGTGTTTGTTCTGTATTGGTCTTATGGTGCCAGAACAGTTAGGAATTGGACTTACCTGGTTCTTGGGCTTATTTTTAGTTCTTAATCTATCTTCAGGAACCCTCCTGGCAAAGAATAGCCAATTAAGAGACTGTAACCCAGAAAATCTTGCTGGATAGGGCCTCATGTAATGGTGTAAGTTCAAAAGTAGGGTTATGTTTGTTGAAGTGACTTGGCTCTTGACGCTAAAGCATGAGAAATGCTATTTAAAATCTGATGTTTGTGTTTCTGATGTAAAAATTTATCTTACATTTTGTTTGTTTATATAAATTTATCCTGTCCTTTACTCCCCCACCCCACCATGTGCAGTTAAATTTTCACAGAAAAAAAAATCATTATGTATTGATGGGATCCATCTTTCCACTTACAAAAACATTTTATTAAATAATGACTAAATTCATGATTCTCTAGAGGCAAAGTTTTTATGACATTCCAAATTTGGGATGATGTGGAAGTAAAGTCCTTGATAAGATACTTGTGCAAGCTTAGTGTGGTGGTGCACACCTGTAATTCCAGCACTCTGGGAGGCTGAAGCAGGAGTATGGCAATTTAGCAGCTTTGTGAGACCCTGTCCCAAAATATACAGTAAGAAAAGGGCTAAAGATGTAGCTCATTGTGCAGGTCCTGGGTTCAATTCCCCAGTATGAGAAACAAAAATGTAAAGGACAGTTGAACAATTGTAAATCCAATGGGTGTTGAATAGGTGCATTTCAGAGTTAGGGTTTGTAGTTCAAGTGTTTATTTCAGCAGACTTTCAGACTGTTGTTACGGACCTGCCAGAGGGTTTCAGGTAGCTGATAAGGCTCGGAGAGAGTGATTTAACGGTTATTGGTAGTGGGGATTGAGCCCAGGCCCTGCTCACTGAGCTACAGGCCTAGATTTTTATTTATTTTTATTTGTTTATATTTATTTTGGTAATACTGGGATAGAACTAAGAACTTCATGCATGCTATGCAAGCACTGTTACTGAGCTACATTTCCAAGGATTTTAAACTTTTTCTTTTTTCTTTTTCTTTTTTTTTTTTTAGGCAGGGTCTCACTGTGTAGCTGAGGGTCCTGTCCAACTTTTGATGATGATCTTGCCTCACCCTCTGGAGTGCTGGGAAGCCTCCATGCCTGGCTTCTTTATTTTTGGTAGGACTGGGACTTCCGGTCTTCTCTCCTCATCCTTCCAGGTGCTGGGATTACAGGTGTGTGCCATTGCTCTGGTTTAGTTTTAGTTTTGTTTTAAATCATCTTTAAGCGTAGGGAATGAAAGGACTCTGAGAAGATCCCTAGATCGCTGTCCTCAACCTTTTCTCTTCCTTTCTTCCTAGGGAAGAATAGATGTAAATACTCAAGACTGGAAGCTTTGGTAATTGGGATTGTTTAGTTGTAAAGTCTTTTAAAATGCTTGTTGACTTTAAGCGGTCCAGGCGTCCTGTGCGTTTTCTCTTTCAGTTCTCCAGAGGGTTCTGCCAGGCTGGGCAGCCTGCTTTATGGAGCAGTGTTTTCAGCTTCCTGAGTTACCAAGAGGGGTTGGTGGTAAAAGCCGCAGCCAAGTTCTCGTTTCATTGTGTGTATCCACCAACGTTTTGAATCTAGAGGCATTTGTAGCAGTGGCAACCTCCTGATACTGGCTTTCTAATCCTTGGATCACAGTTGTCTGCCATTTATTCTTGAATTGAGTGATTCCATTGGTGGTTTTAGTTCTGTAGTGTTCTGGTAATTGCTCCTGAACACACAGCCTTATAGCCCCTCTTTTCAGCCTTTCAAATCATTTAGCGATTCATTCTTTTTATTAGCCTCCCATTTACTGAAAGTATCTAGTGATTTCTATTCCATTCAGAGTCCTGATTGACCAAACTGAAGAGCATCTTTTGGTGACAAGATACTACTCCCTTTTTAGGTGGTGCTGTGTGAATTCAGATATATCTGGGATTCAAGTTGGGTGTGGTGGCACACGCCTGTAATCTTAGCACTTGTAGACTGAGGCAGGAGGATTGCTGGAAGTTTGAGGCCAGCCTGGGCTATGTAGTGCGTTCAAAACCAGCCTGAATTATATAATGAGACCCTGTGTATCTCAGCCCCTTCCCCCAACAAAACAAAACAACCCAAATATATGCAGAATCTATTCTGTAGTATGTCACTGTTTAAACATCAATTATATACAGCCTTTTACTGACCATTTATGTGGAATTCTCTGTATTTATATGTACCTTTAAAGGGGAGAAAAATTATACCTCACTTACATGTAATTTCATAGAAAGAAATCAAGTCAAATCTGAAAAATATTAGGAAGTGAAACCTTTTACAGTTGCTTTAACTCTCACAGTGGTGTTACTTGTAGCCTACTATATTGGTGCTCCTCAGACTTTATAAAGTGTGTACAAATCACCCCAGGAGCTTGCAGGTTCAGGAATGAAGTCAGTAGATGTGGGGTGGGACCTAGGATTCTGCATTTATGACATACTCTTAGGTGGCTGCAGTTTTGTGGGGTATAGTCTCCACAGCAAGGCTGCTCAGCTCCGCATTATGGTTAATTATTTATAAAAGTATTTTATTTGTTTATGGAGAAGTTAGAAGACCGTACCTCTTTATATTCTGTCCCCTATCCTGTCCCTCAGTGATAATAACTGTCAAGAACAGCGTTGATGTATATTCTTAACTTTTTCCTTGTATGTTAATATATCATAGGCAGTTACTTACTTTACAGAAAAAGGGAATACTGGGTACTGCTCAGTAGCTTGCTTTTCTTCACTCAGTGATATCTCATGGGTACTCTTCCACATCAGTGCACACAGATGTGTTTTCATTTTTTAATAGCTGTACAATCAAGTAGGAACAGTATAATTTCTAGGCAATTTTTAAAAAATTTGGGATTGGAAATGCTTTTCCAAATAATGTGACTGAAAATTCTTACTCTTGCATTTGGTTACTTGTATATTTTTGGTGGTTAGGGTCTCAGAAGTGAAATTTCTACCTCCTAGTTATGTGCACTTCAAATTTTGATCCCTTTTGCCAAACTGTCCTCAAAAAAGTTTTTACCAAAGTTGCCATTGCTAACAGTACCCCCACCTTCCACAGTGATTATTCAGTCTTGTCTTCCTCCACTCTTAACCACTGCCTGCAAATGTCATTTTTCCTGTGTCATATAAATGGAACCACAGTAACTCAGATTTTTTTTTTTTTTTGCCTTTTTGATCCAAAGCCTCACTATGCAAGGCCAACTCAGGCTG